>QNUK01000026.1:3657500-3782500 GCA_013621035.1 Clarias magur
GCCGTTGTGGCTGCAAGGCAAATATACAGGTTCATAAGTAGTTTGTTCACTGCTCCTCATCCATCATTTCTTTTATATGAGGGGTTTCAAGTCAAACCGGATGAATAACGTGATGAATTTTCTCGTGAATGAAGGCGTACAAAGCGATTTACATAAGACTTCAAGCAGAGTATAGAAATGAGACTCTAAGCCACAGTAAAATATCTGGCGTACTTTAAAGAAGGCCTGAATGACATGCGTGAATGATGATCCAGGTGTCTTGGAGCCAGCTGCATTCATTTACATGAACATTCAGCGAGTGGAGCTCCTAATCCCTGAATATCAGCAGGAAACCTGCTACCAACTTGCGCAAGAGGGGCATGTGTCCGTGGGAAATGTACACACAATCATTACAGGAACTCGGCTGGGTGTTATTGCCACGTCACAAGTCCTGATCTCGCTCCAAGCTATTCCCACATGTTCGGACCGTTAAAAGAGCTCATGGGAGGCCAGTGGCTCAGACGTGAAACAGGCAGCCTGATCATGACTCTGGCATACTGAGAAAACTTTCTACATTGATGTTATCCAAGCACTAGTGAAATGCCGGGATTAGTGTATGAGTATAGCAGGGGATTTTATATATAATGAACGTTTACGGGGGCGGCACGGTGGTGTAGTGGTTAGTACTGTCGCCTTGCACCGCCAGGGTCCGGGTTCCATCCCTATCCAGGCTCGATTTCTGTCTCTGTGTGCATGGAGTTTGCATGTTCTCCCCGTGCTTGGTGGGTTTCCTCCGGGTACTCCATTTTCCTCCCACAGTCCAGAGACATGTAGGTTAGGCTAATTGGCGTTTCAAAATTGCCCGAAGTGTTTGAATGAATGAATGAGTGAGTGTGTGTGTGTGTGTGTGTGTGTGTGTGTGTGTCCTACGATGGATTGGCACCCTGTCCAGGATGCACCCTGCCATGTGCCCCAAGTCTCCTGGGATAGGCTCCAGGCCCTCCGTCACCCTGAATACATGATTAAGCGGTATAGATAGTGAGTGAAATGTATTATTTATTACTATTGATGGCAAGTGGCATTGCAGATATGCTGTAACGTGACAAGATTCTTCATCGTGTTCACTTTAAGAGAAAGTAAAAAAAGAAAGATTGGTGGGACTTATTAAATCTAGCAGACAGAAACACACTTGTTTCATACACATTCCACAACCGTAAACATAGCAATAAACATAACCATAAGCATTCTGTAGTGTGTGTGTGCCACTGTGTGATCTCATCATCAATGGTAAAAAAAAAAAAAAATACTGAATTTATTTGCACATAAACAGAATTTATGACTAAACTGAAAATACCATCCACTATAGAGAATGTTGTGCGACCTCGCTTCTGGTGGCTACAGAACCAACGGCAGTCCCAGCATCTAAAAATCCCAGCAGGGGGTGGCATTTAGATGTCCAAAAGAGAAAAAGCAGTGGAGACAATCTATACAGTTTTGATGCAATGCCAAATAGCAAAACTGACAAGGTAAATGCAAGTGGACTGAACCGTACTAAAATATACAGTATGTTGGCACTACTGTATAATGTTATATTCATTCATTCGCATTATGCTGAATACAAGAACGTGGGGGGACTGGACCCTATCCCAGGAGACCTTGGGCACGAGGCGGGGTACATTCTTCTTAAGATTAGAACTAAGATTCAACTATTTCGCACATGTACACCACGGGAGAGTGAAATTATTTTTTCCCATAACTCAGTTAGGAAGCTGAGATCAGAGCACAGGATCAGCCAGGACACAGCGCCCCTGGAGCAGATAAGGTTAAGGGCTTTGCTCAAGGGCAACAGTGGCAACTTGGTGGTATTAGGACTTGAACCCCCGATCCCCAGTCAGTAACCCTTTACCAGAGCCTTAACTGTTTGGGCCACCACAGCCCTCCCTGTGACAGGAAAATTAGTAAAAGATGGCGATGGCGAAATCACCCCAAAATTGAAACAAGTTAGTTCCTGTTATCACTTCCATAAACTGCAAACAATCATCCCCCTCTTTCCTTTTGATTTCTCTTTAAGTTAATAAGAAAATATAAATGGAGCACGCAATTTTTAAGGTAAATCTTTAACGATCCTGCGCACTTTCCTCTGGCAAAAAAATTAAATAACTAATTAATCAATTAATCAATCAATTAATTAATTAACTTAAACAAGGTTACTGGTTCATCTAACTGTTGAAAAGTGAAAAAAATGGTCATATCATAGGAAACAGTTATTCAATGGTCTGTGTCAATTCCTACTGTAGAAATCACAACGATAAAGAATGCATTACTATCAACCTGTTATTTGTGTTGCTGCCAAAACGACTGTCAGTTGCTAGACAACCAGTGATTAAGATCTAATTACATTTTATTACTTGGGTGACATATGCATTGTAAAATATTCTTTTTTTTTTTTTAATAAATTAAATTATAATTTGAAAACTAATTTGCATTCCATAACGTTCTTTTTTTTTTTTTTTTTCCTCTTAGTTTGCTCACAGGTGACATTCTGACCAGTGATTGGTTTGCTGGAGCAGATGCTGCTCTTCGTTCTGCCAATCAGAGACAATGGCCATGTAATAGAGGCGAGGCTATAAGTATAAATGCACCTGCCTAGAGAAACCACACATGCTTAGCTGTGGGAACTTGGCTCATGGAGACCAACCTGTAGAGTGTGATGGTTATTCATTTGGGTGTTTTTTTCATTAGCATCTTTTTGGTCCAACTATGTTGCTTGTAGTCTGACCTAATGTGCTATGGTTGTGAAGCTCAGGATACCTGTCCACACTTGAGGGTAAAGAGTTCAAGAGAGGAGAAGAAGAAGAAACAAATGACCTAGAAAGTGCTGTTTTGTCATTCCTTTGTTTCTTCTTCTCTCCAGCACTCACTGCAGCTTATCTTTCACCCCTTTATTTCAGCACGTTGTATAGAAAGGTAGTATGGGCGTGCCTGTCGATTTTCACGATAGCACAACTCTATAGACAAACTAGGTTAGAGGAGAGCATCAACCGCTGTCATTTCGGCCAGGTTAATTCCTGTGAGGCCGGAAATTTAGATGCGTTTGTTCTCTTTGACGTCACCTGTACCCCACCTTTGTGACGAGGTTGAGTTTCATATCAAAGCTGATACTTTTTCATGGAACTACATGAAAGATTTTAGGAAATGAATGGCAGAAAATATTCCATGCAAAATTTATTTTAATGAACTTTTAGAAAAAACAAATACCACATTTTTTCGATGTAATCTCCCTGTCCAATGGAGCAAGATCAGGATTATAGGGGGCATGCTTTAAACATCTGAAAACAAAGTTTTTGCAGAGATTTGACAGTTTGAGCAGAAGTGTGTGAATGTGCAGTAGCATGCAAGATCACAAAGCCCTTGCGTAACAAGTCTTCTGCGTTTAATCCCAAGCTTAGGCTTCAGCTCTATAACGTTCCATTACTGGCCTTTGAGAATCCCAGAAAACAGTAAGCAGCAGTTTTAAACCTGATGGTTGACTTTTTAACTTTTTCTTGGTTTCCAAATTGGTCGTTTACACTCAGACTCATAGGGATGAATCCATGTCTCATCACCAGTAATGATTCTCTTTTCACTTTCCTTAGAGTGTCGAGTATTTTGGCACCAGGTACACTGTCAGACTACAAAAATGAATCACTGCACACTTCTTCTTCTATGCAAACCACAAGTTGGGCATCCATTTTTGCTCGCACTGCAGTTACAAATGGACACAGATGTAACATATTCATACCTGCACAGCAGTGTGGGAAAACTATTTTTAAGGTTTCTCAAAGTATTCTCATTGCCCTCCATCCAGAGCACTTTCCTCTGGCCAAAAAAAAAAAAATTAATTAATTAATTAATCAATTAATCAGTCAATTAATTAATTAACTTTAAAAAAGGTTATAGTAGCCTTGAACAGGAAACCTTGTTATAGTAGCCTTGAACAGAAAGCGCTGAGAAGACAGGGCGGGCAAAAGAAGTTTTCATATAACCAAAGTGCAGATACTTTTTGACTCACCCTCGTATATATTAATATAAAAAAAAGAAGTCTTAATTTATCCCTGAAATACACCTTGCTACATTCCGGACATGTGATATACGGTCAGCAAACGCCAAAAGGCAGCAGCAAGTTTAATCCATGGCACATCCAAGCAAAGCTTATTCAGGGAGCAGGGAGAAGGCTTGTCTCTATTGGACACATTGGAGAAAAGCAATAATCTCTCCATTTGAGGATGACCCTTTTGACCAGGTGTCCTTCTCATGCTTTGATTTTCCATGATACTGTAACATTTGGCTCGTTCACTGGACCTCTAAATCTGCATCTGTAATCTGACTGTGTTATACTATCAGTTGAATGAAATATT
Organism: Clarias magur; assembly: GCA_013621035.1. NCBI lineage: Eukaryota > Metazoa > Chordata > Actinopteri > Siluriformes > Clariidae > Clarias > Clarias magur. Next base: position 3,661,877 of record QNUK01000026.1, read on the forward strand.
AAGGGTGTTCAAGTCAAGCTGGGACTGCACACATTTTAAAGGCCGCCGTAAGTCTGTTAATAACGATCATAACCGAGGTGGCTGGGTGTCCACTGCAGTCGTTCCAGTGAACATTCAGCGAGTGGAATCCCTGATCCTTTAAAATCTATAGATAACTTGTCACCAAGTTGTGGTAGAGATGCATCAGTCTGTGGGAACTGTACACACAATTGTTCACAAACACAACTTGCATATTACAGGAACTTAGCTGGGAGTTTGAAACATTCCTGTACAGTCCTGACCTCATTCCAAACCATTTCCACATGTTTGGGTCATTAAAGAAGTTCCTGGGAGGCCAGTGTTTCAGACATGAAGCAGGCAGTCTGATCATGGCTCCGGCGCACTTTCCTTACTTTCTCCCTTGATGGTATCCAAGCACTAGTGAAATATAAGTGCATATTATTAACATAAGAGCATTAGCATAGCAGGGGATTATATAGAGAAAAAAAAGTTTTTTTTTTTTTTTTTTTACCTTCCAGTTCATAAATGTCTGGTTATTGTTCACAATCAAAGGTTTGTCTGAGAATGTGAAACCATCCATGGTTCAATGGACTTTAAGTAGTCTTAACCTTAGACTCTTGAGTGGACACTGGGAAAACATTCTCTCTCTCTCTCTCTCTCTCTCTCTCTCTCTCACACACACACGCACACACACACACACATACATTCCCTCTCTCCCGCCCTCCCTCCCTCCCTCCCTCCTACCCATTCCATCCTTACAGGTGCTCTTCTGCCCCAAATGCCAGACTGAGTCTGTTCTATTGCCGTCATGTGGTCCACTCTCCTTGTGACATATCTTCTGTTTGCTCCACAAATCCATTCTGGTAAGACTTCCACCTGATTAGACAACTTTCTAACGGCAACATTGTCATCATAATAGATGTTGTGAGTAATGTGACTGTTAAGTAATATAAGAGACAATTGTAACTTGTTTAGTGCTGCTTAGAGAACTTGGTGCTGCTGCTGCTTGTTGTGAGTGTCTTTAGGGTTTCTTCTGCATATTCACATACAATGTAGTGACATTTATTTATACATATATTGAAGGATTTTTTTTTCTTTCTTGGCAATTGCTTATTAAATGACCTATATTTATTGGTAGCTTAAATTGTTATGGTCTTTGATCAAATGTTAATAAATAGTTCCAGATGTGCCTTTTTTTTTTTAATAATTCAAATACTCAGCTAGGAAATATGATACATTCACACATATGCACTGATGAATTTCATGCATTTCAACTTTACTTATACTGTTTCAAACGGCATTTGTGCCGTTCATTGTTTTTGTTTTCCAGATTAGTTTTAAATAATGAAAATTTATGCTGTAAATGACTGAGCGCTATCAAAGTGCAAAGCTTCTAGAAAATTATGACGTCCGGTTGTGTAATTTGTGTGAAAAAGCGTACAAATGAGTCCTTTGTGAGACTTAATGATCACCTATGGCTTCCTTCATTGCACCCTTAATAACCAGTTTTTACCCGACAGCCAGTACATTCTTTGATTTGACTCACTTTCACATCAAATCAGTTCAGCTGAGCTATTGTACAATAAGCTGCCTTTCCGAACTGGACGTAATGTTTTCCATTTGTACTGACACTAATCCTTGTGGTATTTTAAACAACCTTTTAATTGATGCTTTACCTACTTTTATACCCATTGTCTGTTTTGGATGTGTTTATTACAGCATATTCAGCATATAAGGTCAGTTAATGTACTACCACAAAAGGCAAGGGGGGGTGGGGGGGTGGGGATAAGGGGTTGTTTTTCTGCTGCACATTTAAAAACAAACCAACAAAAACAAGCAAAAATGGCAAGAAGTGGAACATGGGGTACAATTATTGTCTCAACTATTTAAGATTTTTATAGTCATTCGAATATGGTCCAACTATGAACCGAACACAACCAACCACTGATTATTAATTGAGTTCTTCAATCTGATTGATCAGAAGACGATTCATTTGCTGAAAATAAATCCAAGACAAAAAATACATAGACAAAAATAGCTCACAAAATACTGCCAAAACTTTTTGGACACCTGGCCATCAAACCCATGTATGATTTCCCCCAAATTATCAACACAAAGTTGAAAGCATACAATTGTCCACAATGCTGCAGATGAAAGATTTTTCTTCACTGGAATTAAGAGCTCAAACCTGCACACAATGTAAGCACCATGAAGAACTTAGGTGGTCTGCTCAGTGCCCTGACCTCAACCACACTGAACAGACGAACTGGAAAGCATGAGAATCTAGTGTAAAGTGGAAATTGTTAAAACAGCAAAAGGGGGAATGACAAGTACATATGCTTTTGATGGGCAGGTTTGTATATATTTTTAGACATATTGTGTATATTACCATACTCATTCTAATACAATATCTGTTCTATGATAAAAACCCACTCAGAGCAACTTACAGTAGCAGATGCTCTAGTTGACATAACCTAAACCTAGTAATAAACTGAATACAGTATAACATGTATAATGAATTTCTTAGTGATGAGACATTAATGTTTGTGTCAGCACTTTGTAAGACTGAAAGTTCAGACACAGGAGAATCTTCAGGACAGAGGACTTTGCACTTTGCAGTATGATGGTTACTTGAGAAGCTTGTCTTATTAACTTTAAATGAGAGGAAAAAGAAGGCTGTTGAGGTGATGATGATATACCTGCAATTAAAAGTCAGAGCAAACCCTTTTACTGGAAAAATCCTAGGGTTTTCCCAACACATGTGGTTAAATGAACCAGATAATGAACAGCTCATCAGCCCCAGATGTGACAGGTGCCTTTCATAGATTAGTGCAACTATAAATAGATAGATAAATAAATACGTTTTTAAAAAATCATTCTTTTTCTGTAACAGCATGTACCAAAAGTTTTATTTCTTGCATATCTAATACTTGTGCCAACTGGCATTTCAGTTTTGGACTTAAATTTGTCAGTCTGTGTTTTGTCTGTCAGTCTGTGATATGTTCAGATTCATATATTCTTATATACAGTTGTACGATTAAGGCATGGGTAACATGGGCAGGCTATCCAGGGCAGCATGTTGCCTGAAGCGACACAGCACACCCACACACACACACACACATACAAAAATATCATAACAGTGGTGAGTTTTGCAACAAAGATATCGTGACACTAGGAGGGTGAAGAGACAATAGAGGGTAAAATCATTATGGAGCACAACTACGTAATCACAGCCATCGACATGCATTAATGCATTTTCTCCATTTTTAAATGATTACACACGATACTTACTGTATACACTGAATACTTGAAAAGCTAATGCTGTCATTATTAAATGGACCAAGTCATAGGCATTTGGCTCCTCGTAATTTTGCATCTACCTATAAAACATACTGTAGGTAAAATACATAATATGACCCCCCCCCCTATTGCATATTTTGTATTGTCTAGATATATTAATCGTTCTTAGCTAAATTTACTCTCTTTTTTCATATGTATTTCCTATTAATAGCCTTTTATTTTAAGGTCACATGCAGTCGTCTAAGCATTTTACTGCATATCGTACTGTGTATGACTGTGTATGACTGTGTATGTGACTAATAATATTTGAATTTGAAATCCATGAATAAATTATGTAGGTAGCTGTGCAGTAATAGGACACTGTCTTCAGCTTCAAACAAAAACAATAAAACATTTCAGAATTTCTAAGAACCTCTTGTTTTTGGAAACTGAGCTTCCTCAATTATACGATGAACTAAAGTAGTCTCGGAAAGCCAATTTCAACAGGTTTTTTTCTCTGTTCCAGTTCAGTGGTGCTACCAGAACCAGTACTCATTGAATGAGATGTGCAATGGTAAGCTTGGGCAACTTTTTACTCTTTAGTTATTGACAAGGGTGGAACATTTTCCTTGTGTCTGCATGGATTTCTCCAGGGCTCCTCTGTGCCTTACCACCTTCAAAAACAAGATGATATGTGGCTAGGCTACTAGAAATTGCCTCCTAGGTGTGAAAGTGTGTGTGGGTGCATGATGCCCTGCAGTGGATGGGCTAGTTTGTTCATTATACATTATTTGATGTTGTTTCAGAGCCCAGTAGCTGGATTAAAGACTTTCCAGTTTGTGGAGGCCAGAAGCAGTCACCCATCAACATCGTCACCAGGAAGGCGAGGCATGACCCCAAACTAACCCCGATAATCTTCGAAGGTTACACAGAAACAATAAATGTCACTGTGCAGAACTTCGGAAATAGTGGGGGTAAAATTTGGTGTTTCTTTTCCTCAGGCACAAGTTGCTTAAATTCCAGTTCTAACAATCTCAGCAGTATATTTTGTCCATTTCTGTTTCATTAGACTTTGAAATTTGATTCTATTTATGCTAGGTATTTAACACATGAACAACAACAAAACACTTCAATCACATATTCAGCTTTTTGTGTGTGACAATTTGCACTTTTCTAGCTGTGCTCGTGCTTCCTTCATCTTTGCGGATCCGAGGTGGGGACCTGCCTGCTACCTATAAGGCAATTCAGCTGCATTTCCACTGGGGAGTGGATCACACGTCAGGCTCAGAACACACTGTAGATGGGGAACAATACGCCATGGAAGTAAGATCATATCACTATCACATATTTAGTTCGAAAGCAGCATCATAAATTATTTGCTCATTGTTTAACCAGTGCTTCGTGTATTTTTCTGATATTTTTCTATCCAAAAGCTCCATATAGTTCATATAAAAGAGCAATACAATTCCCTGAAGGAAGCCAAGAATGATACAGTAGGAATAGCAGTGCTTGGCCTCTTCTACGAGGTAACAAACTTTGGACATCTCTGCTCGATGAAGTGTCTCTGCAGTGCTCAAGTATTCCATTAATGATGACACAAGGTACTTATTCTTTGCCTTAGGTATCCACAAATGAAAGTCAAACATTTAATCAAGTAATTGAGGCTTTTGGAAGAATTCCATACCCTGGTGAGTTCCTGAAGACATTCAGAAGTTTTCCTGTCATAGACTTTCAAGATCTCATGTTGGGATTTAGAAATTTTTATCCCATTTTATTAAGATTTCTACCCCAAATTTTCACCATTTAGTCACTAGGTAATTCAAACTCAATAACTAACTTTCCTTCTCATTTGGAAACTACAAAATGGTGCAGATTAAAGTTAACACATACGTCCCCCAAGACATGTGAATCCAGCTGCTACAACCATATTTATTGTTTATTGATTGATTGTTGCTCATAATGTGTTTTGCATACATGAGCACACCAAAACCAGCGAGACGTTTGTGTTACAGTGATTGACAGAGGTAATAATAATAATAATAATAAAAAACTTAACCCTTAAAACGCAAGCGGCACGAATATGTGCCAGCAGCTCAGCATAAGTCAATGACAATTAAAATTATATACAGTATGTGCTTACACACGTGGACAAAATTGTTGGTACCCTTCGGTCAATGAAAGAAAAACTCACAATGGTCACAGAAATACCTTTAATCTGACAAAAGTAATAATTTTAAAAAATTCTATGAATGTTAACCAATGAAACAGGCCTGGACAAAAATGATGGTACCCCTAGAAAATACTGAAAATAATATGACCAAAGGGACATGTTAATTCAAGGTGTGTCCACTAATTAGCATCACAGGTGTCTACAATCTTGTAATCAGTCAGTGGGCCTATATATAGGGCTCCAGGTAGTCACTGTGTTGTTTGGTGACATGGTATGTACCACACTCAACATGGACCAGAGGAAGCAAAGGAAAGAGTTGTCTCAGGAGAATCGAAAGAAAATTATAGACAAGCATGTTAAAGGTAAAGGCTATAAGACCATTTCCAAGCAGCTAGATGTTCCTGTGACTACAGTTGCACATATTATTCAGAAATTTAAGATCCATGGGACTGTAGCCAACCTCCCTGGACGTGGCCGCACGAGGAAAATTCATGACAAATCAAAGAGACAGATAATCTGAATGGTAACAAAAGAGCCCAGAAAGACTTCTAAAGAGATCCAAGGTGAACTTCATGCTCAAGGAACATCAGTGTCAGATCGCACCATCCGTCGTTGTTTGAGCCAAAGTGGACTACATGGGAGACGACCAAGGAGGACACCATTGTTGAAAACAAATCATAAAGCCAGACTGGAATATGCCAAACTACATGTTGACAAGCCACAAAGCTTCTGGGAGAATGTCCTATGGACAGATGAGACATAAATGGAATTTTTTGCCAAGGCACATCAGCTCTATGTTCACAGATGGAAAAATGAAGCATATCAAGAAAAGAACACTGTCCCTACTGTGAAACATGGTGGAGGCTCGGTTATGTTCTGGGGCTGCTTTGCTGCATCTGGCACAGGGTGTCTTGAATCTGTGCAGGGTACAATGAAATCTCAAGACTATCAAGGGATTCTAGAGAGAAATGTGCTGGCCAGTGTCAGAAAGCTGGGTCTCAGTCGCAGGTCATGGGTCTTGCAACAGGACAATGACCCAAAACACACAGCTAAAAACACGCAAGAATGGCTAAGAGGAAAACATTGGTCTATTCTAAAGTGGTCTTCTATGAGCCCTGACCTCAATCCTATTGAGCATCTTTGGAAGGAGCTGAAACATGCTGTCTGGAAAAGGCACCCTTCAAACCGAAAACAACTGGAGCAGCTTGCTCATGAGGAGTGGGCCAAAATACCTGCAGAGGTGCAGAAGTCTCATTGACAGTTACAGGAATCGTTTGATTGCAGTGATTGCCTCAAAAGGTTGTGCAACAAACTATTAAGTTAGGGGTACCATCATTTTTGTCCAGGCCTGTTCCATGAGTTCATTTTCTTCAATTCCGTTGAAGCATGGTTGAAAAGCAATGTCTGACGTTCATTGGTTAACATTCATAGAATTCTTATTTATTATTACTTTTGTCAGATTAAACTATTTCTGTGACCATTATGAGTTTTTCTTTCATTGACCGAAGGGTACCAACAATTTTGTCCACGTGTGTATATACAGTAGAAGCCTTTCTGGTGTGTGTTAATGGGGAGGCTTCTGACTTTAAACTGTGTACTGTATTTGGGTTTTGTCAGGTAAAACAAAAGTTATCATTACTTTTACAAAAAGAGTTGGTATGTTATCACTACCAAAATTAGCATATTATTAATTTTTGGTCATAGAAACAACTGAAAACTGTGTGTGTATTTGTGCTATGTCTTTGCCTTTGTGGCCCAGTTTCAAGTTTTTCGCTCTGTCATGGTTGGGGAGGTTGCTTAAAATGAACTAAAATTCAGTTCATTATATTGCCTATTTTGTGCTGAAAAAAATAATATGTCACTTAATACTTAATGCCCAATGTATGTTTGTTATGTTTATGCCCAATATATGAATAAATAAAAAAGTAGTGTGCAGAAACATGCAAGAGTATGAAAAACACTGTTCCAACACGTCGCTAAGATACTCTGAGCTTAAACCCACAAAATCTGGATGGAGTGGCGAACACATTTCCCGCAGATTTTACACACTGTAAGAATGCCATGGGTGTGGCACCATTGGAATCGGTACTCCAATTGAGGCCAAGTCTTAATGTTGATGACACCATCACCAAAGGTCAAATACAGCATCGTTATTCTAGGTGGAAAGGATCAAGTTTTACTCTGGTAACTTAACATTTAACACTATCCTATCTAGGTCAGCTGTCTTGTTACTTAAACATTCAGCTGCTCTATAATGCTGCCTTGAGTTCAGAATGATGTAGTAGCTGGCTTCATGTGTCTTGAAGGGATCACATGTCACATCTCACATTACTTCTTGTTATGCGATAGAAAAAGACTTATGTGATAACAGGGTGTGAATTGGCAATAATATTTGCAAACAGTGAGGAAAAGGTATCTCACAAATGACATGTTATGTTGTTATTCTATTCCCAAAGGAAACATCAGTACTATTCCAGAATTCCGGTTGACTGATATTTTGCCTTCACTGGAGAAACTTTCCAGTTACTACCGTTACATGGGATCTCTGACTACGCCGGGCTGTGACGAGGCCATTATATGGACCGTCTTCCAGGAGACATTTCCCATCAGCCAACAACAGGTAGAGAAGACAGATCGCTAAACTACTGCCACTGTAGCATTTTGATTAAATTTAAATCCCATGTTGCTTTTCTGTATGAACGGCAAATGAAACGTGGCAAGTGATCATGCTATTAGATTAGCCGTTCAAAATGGTCTTATTATTAAACGGATACTTTGCTTCTGAGATTCTTTGCAACGAATTACAGAATGTCTGTGACAATAAAACCATCTTACCTGTAAAAATGTACAAAAACCTTAATAATAGTCGTTTTTTTTGTAATAGCACATTTTAACTACAGTGAATAGAACCACTGAAATTATTGCAGCAAAGAAACTGCTTGAAGTAGGTGTACCTTGTGTCTTAAGACCTATTCGCATGGGATTAGTATTATCTAGGGACCTTGAGTGATTTAGAAATGCCGCGCCCCCCCCACCAGAATTTCGTGTGGCGCATTCAAACGGTGTAATAAAAATGATATATGACCCCTCAAAATCCTGGCCAAATCACAGACATGCTGATTCGCCCAGGACTAATATTATCACATGACCTCGTTGTTCATTTAAATATGGTAGGTAATTTGCGGGGAATTTTTACTTTATAAATTACAGACATGGCTGATTCGCGCGGGATTAAGATCACAGGCAACCTCTGCAATATTACAACTGACTAGAGGTCCCCAGGTAATACTAATCCCGTGCGAATAGATCATTAAACAATTGTATTTTATACCATTAAAAAAAAATACAAGCATAACCAGAGCTCTGGACTTAACTGGGGACCCACTGAACCACCACTGAACCACCATGCAGTCCTAAAGTGACTTTGCTGTGCTTATATTTTCTCACGGTGTGGGGTGTAGCCTTAGGAGGCAGGACAGCTTACTCATGAAGCAGTGACTTCAAAATAGACCACAACCATTTATAGCTCGTTGGGATCATGGTTCTGAGCTCGATCTCATGCACGGTGAATGCCGAATTTCATATATGAATGGGAATATGGAACAAGTGTGTTTTACCAGAAAGCATTACTAACATAGGAAGAAGGTACCTTTCACCATTATAGGAACACCTCCTCACCACTGTTCTTGTTTGTCTGTGTTCCACAGGTGGACAACATAAACAAGAAGATGTGGTTTAACATCGGAATACCCATGACTGCCAACTTCCGCCCAGTGCAGAAAATCAACGGCCGCATAGTGTACAAATCCAAGGCATGTTGCTCTACATCATCAGGATCGCCCATCCTGTGTCTGTCTCTGCTCTATATAGTTGTGCTGTTTGAAAGTACATTAATGTAATGCATTGTATTGTCTTTTATCAAAAAATATGATTTGCTTACACAATTACCTGGTACTATATCTTGTTGATTTCAGCATTGCGTGAACCACAAACATCATTTGTAATAGATTACTGTCTTAAATATCCAAAATCAACAACCCAATTAAATTTTAGGATTTGTTTATTTGCTTCTTTGTTTATCTATATCCATCATCATAATCACCATCACCATCATCATGATCACCACCACCATCATCATCATCATCATCATCATTCTTGCAGGACTAGACATGTTTAATCCATGTCAAATAGAAAGTATTTTAACGTCTAACCTGTGGGATGTGATAAAAATGTCTTTTTATAATATTTGTGGTTCCAATTTAGCAAGGGGGTACGTTACAGTTATACACTGTGCATCTTCAGCCAGGCTCTCATTTGTTCGATCTGTGCTGTAACGCTACTCCGTGCTGTGCCACCAGGGGCGCTGTACTGCTCCACGCTGCTTGTGTAGTCCCACACCGAGGACACGTCACTGTCAAACAGTGGACTAGATAAAAGAAGAGGACAGAGAGTGACTGTCCATTGCCCGTATATCCGTATTCCTTGCCCATAATGAATAAAAAAAAAAAAGCATACCATGCTTTAAAAAAATAAAATAAATAAACAAATAAATAAATAAATGGATAGAGGGCAAATTGTGGTATAATAGTAATAATGTTTTTTGTTTTTTGTGATGTGCAAAAATAATAATAAATAAATAAAAACCCACAACAATCCCATACCCAAGTGATCAGGGATAACGTGTAAAAAAATATGTACACATCTGTGAACGTGATTAGTAGAATTGACGTTTTCTAAGTCCCAGACATCTGTGAAGCATAGTCAGGGTGTCTGTTTATTTTATTGCAGTGAAACAAATCATAATTTTCTTTTCATTAATTTTCTCATCTTCAGTAATCACTTATTGTGTTCATATGTACTGTGTTACAATAAATCTGTACTGAGGGGCATGGGTTCTTTGAGGCTGGTTTATTACCTGCATTTAGCATACTGTTTGCTTTGCTATTACTTAAAAAAAAAAGAACAAACATAGGTGTCTTTAATATGGAATTAATATACAGTGGTACCTTGGCATACGAATGCCATGCCTTAAGAATCAAATTTTTGCTAAATATTTGCCTTAGCATATGAAGCATTTGTCAGCATACGAGTGAATGAGCCGAGCAGACCTAAACGCCGACTTGTTTGCGTCAGTGAGTTTACACTGAATTTTTTTTACAATCTTTTTTTTTTGTATTTTCTGCAAGATTTAGTGAACACAGCACCATGGGTCCTAGGAATGTTAGCAAAAACGATAGCAAAAAAAAAGAAAGGGGGAGCCACTTTCACTTTCGTTTTTAAAGCAGCCACCTCCAAGAGGAATCATACATTAAAGTTAAGTGAGGTTTAATGTTTATTTATTTCATATTTTACGTCATTGACATGTCTTTTCTAAATGTTTGGATTGTTTTTACATGCAAAAAAAAAAAAAAAAAAAAAAATGCATTTCGCGATATGAAATTCCGCCTTAAGAAACCGGAATGGTTTAAATTCGTATGCTGAGATACCATTTTATACCTCAATGGTACTATTATATAGTATACTGTATATCCATATAGGGTGAGTCACTTTGTACGGCTTTTTATGGAAATTTATGAACAACGGAACGGATATGGTAGGTAAATAATGTGTGTGTGTGTGTGGCTTGCGCCAGTGCTAACCTGGCAGTACGTAGGTCTTCCACAGTAAGCTGGTTCAGTGGGACACCTTTAGACTCAGCCTGATAGACAGCTTTTCCTGAGCAGCTATGAGCTTCCCTAAAAGGCATCTTCAACAAACACATCAATGATTCAGTTTAATTAATAACCGAGTATTATAACTGGGAGAAGATGATTTACTCACTCCTTTCCTGACGAGGTAATAGGCCAAATCAGTGGCTAGCATGTCGGGACTGAGTGCTGCTTCCATGGCTTTCTGATTTACCTGTATTTGATTCCAAATGGTTATTAAGTAGTTTCACTTTGGAAGCAAATCATCATATTGCTTTATGAAACCTATTAAAAATGTGCTTGACTTATTTCTCCAACAGTTTATGATATACAAAATGTATATATAGTAATAGTACTGTGATATACAATAAAAAACTGCTTGAAAATTGAAATGCTGCTTGTGTGCCCGATCTGTTTAAAGTGGAAATAAACTCGGGTAAGATCTAAAGCGGTGAAAAGTCTCACCTCCAGTGTAGACATGACACCTGTAGCCACCTGCAGTACGGCATGTAGGGATTCATAGGTGTCAAACATGGCCTCTTTATCCTCCTACGAAACACACACATGAGGGGGATTAGTGTCTAAGTAAACTCTACAGTGTAGCACACATTATAATGGCGTTCTCAATATATAACCGCTGTTTGGTCACCTGTAGATCTTTGTTGTATGTGCTGGGGAGGCCTTTGAGTACCATCATAAAACCTGCACACTGAGCCACAGTTATAGAATAATAATGGTTAAAAATGTATATAAATGCACACGTCACTGTATAAAGTGATTAGAAGGACCCTGACAGTTATTAGGGACTGATTTTTGGTTTTAAGTGAATGCTTTCAGCGCCGGGTCTTACTCTGCCAAACACTCGTCCCGCTTTGCTGCGGATCAGCTCCAGACTGTCAGCGTTCTTCTTCTGTGGCATCAGACTGCTCCCTGTGCTGCTCATGCCAAATACATAAGCAGAGATCTACAATAACTAACACAGCACTTCTAAATACACTACTAACAACACACAAAGGATAATCAGATCTATGTTGCTTCAATTGAGAGACAAAAAATTTCCAAATGTAGAAAATGAAGAAAATTATTGTAATAACATGCATTAATAAAATTTTCATCTGTTATTATACACCGTGGTAGTTTTAAAATAAATGACACATTGTGTCCTGAGGAAAGAATGAATGCAAATTGCATAATCTTAAAAAAAAAACCTGTATGCATCTGACAGCTTGATGAAGGAGAATTCTTTAGTGCTGTAGAGGATCAAATCCTCTGCCATCTTACTGAGGTGCATCAGACACATCGATCCCCAGAAGAGAAACTCAGCTGCCATAAAAATAAAAATTACACCAATTAAATAACTTAACAGTACATTCTTGAGTGATATTTGACCGATATATTTAGTATACAGGGTGGGCCATTTCTATGGACACACCTTAATAAAATGGGAATGGTTGGTGATATTAACGTCCTGTTTGTGGCACATTAGTATATGTGAGGGGGCAAACTTTTCAAGATGGGTGGTGACCATGGTGACCATTTGGAAGTCGGCCATCTTGGATCCAACTTTTGTTTTTTCAATAGGAAGAGGGTCATGTGACACATCAAACTTATTGGGAATTTCACAAGAAAAACACTATGTATTTTGGCCACCACTGTACATTCCCATCACTACTTTTTTTTTTTTTTTTACTTTTGGGGATCTAGCATAACAAGTGATTATAAACAAAAACACTCGGATAGTATGATATAGAATAGATTTCTTTATAGCCCAATTATAGCCCTATAATTATTTCTGACTGCTTTGGAAAGAACCAAGTAACATACCAACAAAGTCTCTCTGTCCGGTTGCATCCATACTGTTGATGCTGATCCCTTTGAACTTGAGCTCTGCAGGGAATTTCAAGATGAACAAAGTATTGAACAAAGATGAACAGTACATTACAGAATATAAAAGTAACTTTCTGTAAATAACAGAACATGAATTTGAATTACATAGAATGAACCCACTCTAATAATGCATAATACACACTACATTAATGTAGTTGCAACCAACGATGCCCCAAGCACCTGTGCCATTGCGATTGAGGATGCAAATTTTCTAAGGGATTTTCAATATCTCAGGCAGTACAGCCACAGCGATGCGTTAGACTTGTGCCGAAAAATGGCTAATAACTTCCTGGGTGACATAATTTAAATGACAATCACATTGAGTGACATCAGCATCCACAAGATTTAACATGCTCAAAAGGCACACGGGTTGTATGTTGCGCCCGGGCAGCGGTGGCGCAGGTGCTTGGACCGGTCTTGGAGCGATCATATAAATTCCATCGGAGGGCAACATCAAAATCGATTTGCAAACAAACCAAAATAACTGACTTCCTGTTGAGTTAAGCCCATGATATGCATATTGAAAACTGTTCAGCTCAATGACATAGTAATGTGTAATGCGTTTGAAATGTATGTGTGCAAGTGTGTATTAGGTATGCAGCAAAATCTCCCGTGAAGGCCCTGAGCGGTCAGGGTCCAGACTTTCAGGCATCCTAATGGCAGCAGATTCTAATGTGTGTGCTGTTTTTCATGACTTGATAATTGAAATAAATAAATAAATGAATGAATGAATGAATGATAATAATAAATATAGTTGCAAGCAACGATGACGGGCCCAACTATGGCGTTATATTCCTGCCACAATTCTGAGAGTGCGGTTCGACATTTTGAGAGCAGGCAAAGCACTCTATGCGAGTCCAGTGTCTCCAATGCAGGCTCAACAGCTCAATTCTGCGCGTGCAGTGTCTCCCCTGCTCGCTCAACATGTTCTCCGCACGCGCTCGTCTCTCCTGCACACGCTCGACTCTGCCTGTGCGCTCGCAACATCTACAAAACACTATAGTCACTATGACATCACTATAGTCGCTATGATGTCATAGGGCCCTAAGTATAATGTTTTTTAATTAATAATGTCTAACCTACATGACAATAATGCAAAAAAAAAAAAAACCTTTCTGAAGAAGTTCCCTATCGATGTTGAAGGGGTTCCCAGCGATGGCGCCACTGTAAAACAACATTCAAAATAATTAGACACAATTTCTTTTTTCTTCATTCAGTTATTTATTGATATTGATGGATAGGTCTACATAATATGCTTCTGTCAAGAGCACAAGCATAATATGCCTTTACAACTTAGGAAGAAGAGAACAATTATTAAACAGTATTCTTGTTTTCATTTATGACATTTGGTGTTTCCCTTAGTCTGCATTAATGTAATACAGACCAAGTCAAAGGTTTGGACACACCTTCCCAATTCAATAGTCTCTATTTAGTGTTTTGTTTTCTACATTCAAAATTCTACAGATAGTTAAGTAACAAAAAACTGATAGCTAAAGTAATGTAAGAAAGATTGATAAAACCAAAACCCCTATGAAAATATTCAAGCTAAAAATCAAGTGAAGAATAACACATAAGTAGTATACATAATGCATCATATAGATCTAAAAGTATGAATTCAATCATAATTCGCACAGACCTTCCCAAAGGTAAAACGTTGACCCTCTCCTTGAGTTCTTCCAGCTGCTCAACATCTCTGCTCAGTGCTACTGCGTGACTGAAACAACAGAAACATGGACTTGCTGTTAATTCTATCTAAACATGCTTTAACATTGCCACATCATATTTTATAACTTTGGTACATTTTTCCCTAATAAAAACGGAATGCACTTTTTTTTTAGATAAAATAAAGTTACAATTTCGTCAGTAAAATCTGTGTATATTTAACTGGTGCAACAGTTGATAAATATTTAAATAAACAACCCCCAAAACCCCCCCATTAAATGAAAGGCTCATTAATTGAGTTCCTGGCAGCCCAGCTGCCCGGCTTTAAAACATATTGTCTCCACCTAGTGGTGGGAAGCATTAAAACATGTCAAATAACAAAATCTTTTTTTTCTGGTTACTTGACACTGGTGTAATTGATGCCGGAATTCACTATTTATTTATGGGAACCAATGTATTAAATAATGTTAATTAGGTGGACTTTAATGTAAAGTGTTTTTAACATTTAATAAAGTACTGCTTCACAAAGTGATACATATAGTTAATGCTATATTAATGTCCTTTGCATCGGAATCTCACTC
Source organism: Clarias magur (assembly GCA_013621035.1). Taxonomy (NCBI): domain Eukaryota; kingdom Metazoa; phylum Chordata; class Actinopteri; order Siluriformes; family Clariidae; genus Clarias; species Clarias magur. The sequence continues at coordinate 3,677,143 of QNUK01000026.1, forward strand.
TACTACAACAGGTTTATTCTTACTATGCAAATCTGAAAACACTAAATATGAGAAATAGCCTCCAGAAATGTCCTGTATGAATTATCAGCTACCAATCCCTACCCTCCAGCCAGCCAGAGTAAGACACATTCAGCAACTACCAACTGGGAGGAATGAGGCAGGAACATGCTTCCTCTTTGCCACAGGAAGCTATGAAACACATCTTTCCTGCTTTTATGGAGCATTGATTGGTTAATTTCACTGTGATTGACAGACGACAGAGAGAGTATTGCATCACACCTAGCCAGAATGTTAGGTACATTTTGCAGTTGTTAATTGATGGTGGATTTTTAATGTCGTTGTCAAGTTATACTTTCGGCTGTTCCCGTCGAGGGTTTTTCGTGTACTGAGCATAAATACTTACTAAACTGAGCCACCGTCAGCACATATTGTACATAGACACTTGCTTGTATACAAATGTACCTGAGAATCCAGTGGCTCCATCTGATGGGCTGCGCTCGTTGCATGTGCGTGTATCCAGGAAAAAGGATGTTGATTTCTCTACAGGGCAGAGAAAATTATGGAAAGGTATGAAATGATGACAAGACAACCACATGTATAAAACAAATCCAATATAAGATCATGTTATTTCCATGCTTTTACATGGCTGCCCTTTCCACCATTGTAGTTATAAGCTGGATGGTGTTTCCCTTCAGAGTGGTGATTGCATCCCGTAACCACAGCCTCATATCTGTCACAACCTATTCAAGCAACATATAATAATCAACTTAAAAATACTAAATGCGAAAATATCCAACAATGGCATGGTGTAATGAAGCCCAATTATAACATTATGGTTACTGTTACCACCTTGAATTTGATTATTTTCCGAAGACAGCATGTTACAATGTGTTTTACTTCTCTTTATACTATAGCAATGTGCCAACTATTATGTTCTAATGATAAAGCACAACCAACGTGCCCTAATTTTAATTGATGAATTATTACATTTAATGTTGTTCCTGCAGTTAAAGCAAGTATAAACAGATCCTCCTTCACACACCTCTTTTTTTGTCTCTCTCTCTCTTTTTTCTTTTTCATGTTGCTGCTCCTTCTCTTTATACAAATCCTGATTCAATAAATGCCAAATAAACAACTTCTTCCAGAAAGATTCACCCTATCCACTTATTTTATCTTTTACTTTATATACATTTATAAAAACTCTATATACATTAAAATAACCCCTATTTGAATTACATTAAAAATAACAAATTATTCAATTATTAAAAAAATAAAAATTAATCAACCTTTTTCCGACCAATCAGCTTTGAGAATTCAATGCCGCTGTGGTCGGAACTCTAGTAAAATGAATAATGCCTTGTGTAACGATGTACAAAGTGGGACACACTTGATCGTTCCTGCTCCTGCCAGTATGAAGCTTTCCAGCTGCCTCTCCAATCAGTTCCTATAACACAGACACACAGCGGTAATGATGGAAATTACTGCTGTGCAATTGCACATCCTGTCTGTGGCATATAGTCTGAGGTTAATTTAATTGAACAGTCACTGCTGCTCACAGAACCGTAGGCAGTTTGCACAACAGTTGAATCACACAAAGCCACCAGCGATCAATGATTATAAATTCAGATTAATGGTAAAGAAAAAAAATATATATATATATATATATATATATATATATATATATATATATATATATAGAATTCACGCACTTATGTGTCATGCAATGATGAATAATTTTAAAAAATGCATTTCCACTTGAACTACGTAGAAGCATTAGTCAAAGCATCTTCCATAGTAACGAGTATAAATGTTGGTTTGATAATACAATATAGCTCACCTTTAGCCTACGCTCATTGGCTGTGTGGATATCCTCATCTCCTGGCTTGATCTGGAACTTACCACTGGACCATTCACCCAAAACCTGGTTTAGCACAATAAATCATTTCCGCACAGTGACAAACTGTGACGTTTTGTGATGCAACACAACAATTAACCAGTACAGGTACATTTTTGACCTCATGTGGTGCACAATAACCTCAATCAGTGTTGTCATTTCATCATGTCAACATGATAAGGTTAAACAAAGTAAGTATTGATTACTAGGGATGGGAATGACCAGGGACCGGATGATATGATCTCATGATATTATCATCTAGGTGCCGATTCGATTTGTATTAATAAATATCCCTATTATTTTGCTTTTTAGATTTTGTTACAATTCTAAACAAACTTAGCAAACTTAACAAATAAACTACACAAGATGCTGTGATGCCTGCCAATGTGTGAATAGTTTAGAGTGCACCACCTGTAGGATTATGTAGGAATTGCATCATTTTACCACTTCAAATAAAAATCTATATAAATGAAAAGTTTATTTTAAAAACTTGGAGTCAGTGTGGGGATATATGAACTGCTACACAAAAAAACTGTGATACATAACTGAATCAATTTCCTCCCACCTATATTGGTCACATAAAATTGCAGAATTATTCTGGTTCAAATAAAAAACATGACTGTATAAAAAACAAGAATATGTAATGGCACTTCTTATATCTTATAACCTCTTTCGACTAGTGCCATAGACTCTAAATAGACCTGGCAGCTAGTCTGGTTTTTTAGTTAATAATTAACTAAATGCGTGTGATTGGATGTGGTTTAACAAAACACAACCAAAATTGACATGCTAGTCCTGGCACAAGAGGGTTATTTTTAAAGCATTTCACTGCACATCATATTGTGAAATAAAATTTCAATTTATACCCGGTGTTTTTATACGCTACAGTTACAAGCAGAGGTGTCATACATTGACTTATTTGAAGGAGGCACAATTCCACTGAAGTGCTGTAGTGTTTTCTTTTTTTTTTAATTGAGCATTTAAATAACTTAACGATAGCAAAGGACAGCAAGCTAATGGTGTTAACACTAATGTTAATCACTTAGGAGTTAAACACTGATGCTAAAGACACTTTACAAATTCAAACTATTATTTATTATATTTATTAACTTCATAATTTGGTCATGTCATGCCATGAGTTGTTGGTGATTCACACCTTACACTGTGGCTACCATGACCACAGTGGTGTATCAGCTCATGATATCACTTGTTGACTTCTACAGCCATGCAGGGTGTGCAGCTTAAAAAAAATTGAAAATTGTTTTTACAGTTTCTATAGCCATCTAATGGGAAAAATTTAAGGGGCACTCATTCAGGCACACCTAACTTGTAGTGTGGTCACTTTCTATTAATAGACAAGGCTCGGTGATTAAGAACATGAAATACTTATTTCCTTGAATGGGAATGCACAAATCTCGTTATTCTTGTTAGGCCACAAACATTGAAAGGATTTCACATAAGGAAGCGAGCCTTCAAGTCAACAAACCTGATCAAGTCCGTCCTGAATTTGCACCATTTCCTCCTGAGTGACAAGCTTTGCTTTGTGCAAAGCTTTCACGTATGCTTTACTGCCCCGTATGTCTGCATCCCACATTCGCTGATCATACAATATCGATGCGTTGAACTTCTCCATGATAGGATCGGTGGTCCCTACAAATCTACCACCCCATAATTTGTTTCCCTGTATGGGAGAAAGAAAGAAAATAACAGTAATAAATCATAATTTAAAGAGATAGTTAATAGTTGGCTAATAATTACATATTTCCCCAAATATATCATAAAGCACCTATAAAAATAAATGTAAAGTATGTCTTGATACTAGTGTCACCACGTTAGCTTGATAAGCCATGTTTCAAAAGAGCTCATCAAAAAGCATTGGTTAATATCTTAAACTGCTTTTTGTTGTGTTAAATATGAACGATTTCATCAAACATATATCAAATACATCAAACCCTTAGCAGAAGGGAGCCTGTCATCGTGGAGTGAAACAGAACACTGAATCTTAGCTAACTTACAGTGATCCTGTAATGCAACACAGTAGGGAGGAAAGCAGTACAGCAAATATGCCTTTGGACTAAAAACTAACGTTACTTGTAAGGTTAAAGAGAAGCATGCTTTTATTCCTGCTACTACTTCTATTTCTTTAAAGATTAAAGGACTTCACCTCGGACGCTGCCATGGTAACTTCTTTCTTCTTTGAAGTTTAAATATACTATTCAGTTCTTCAGTAGCTGCAACACTTCAAATAGAACTGGCTAAAACAGAAAATTAGAGGCAAATCTCTCAATGATCTCGCGAGAGTACAAGCAAGCTCGCGGAAAAACATAGACGCACACTTGACCAAGTGCTCGCGGTTACCAGGGGATGTGAGCAGCTGCCTCGCGATGCATTCAGACAGGGAGACGATTCAACCAAGAAGAGTCGATTCTTTAACATTATCGTTAAGAATCTAGAGTCGACACATACGCACTGGACACGAGAAATTACTTTACATTATTATTGTTGTTATTGTTGTTGTTGTTGTTGTTTAACTGTGTATTTTTTCATCCCTTTTTCTTCTGTCCTGGTTAAAAAATTTGAATCAGAATAAGTGTCGACTGCAAATTTTCTCGACTTAAACAGTAATACATAAAATGAACATATACACACTGTTATACATGAATAATTATTAAATTATGACTTTGTTTTGTACATTTCCGAAATTAGGATTGTTTGTGTCCTGAGATGACATATAATTAAATAATAATAATAATAATAATAATACATAGCTATATACAGAGGTAAATTACACTATTTGTCGTGGGGACGTACAGCGTTGAGGTAATGTTTCCACCCGGCTGCTTTACAGGAGTGCACCGGGAAAGACAACAAGGATGGAAGTGTGAGTAACGATTTTTGTATAACTGAAAATATATTAATTCAACATGTTTTTGATTTATTTTTCGAAGACGTCATTTAGTTGTGGAATTTTAAAGCAGTGGAAAAGATTATAAAAGTTTATAATTTGGCTGCACGTGCTATGTGAGAACACCAGCTGTTTGTGAATGACTGTCTTGCTCCGAGCCTCAGCTTTTGTTTAGTGTATTTTGTTCTATCCTGCAAATGATTTGGCCTCTTTAGAGAACTAGATACCTCAAGTTGCTTTTTATTCTCACATTTCAGGGTGTTAATTGTCAGATCCAGTTCAAGGTTGTGGCAGATACATGCTTTTAATTAGTATCAAGTTAACCTAGCTCATATGTACAATGTCTTGTAGTTCTGGAAATTTTTAGGAGTTTATATTGCCCAATTGTCCACACGATAAAATGAAAAACATTTTAACTTTATTCATGCAAAGGAGTGACTTGAGATGTTCATTATTTTCCAAGTAGTAATTCATTTGCATAATAAATGTAATAACCTGTCATGACTGCATTGCAGGAGGGACTCTAATGCAGCGATGCTCAGCAACTATGAGGTCAGTAAAGTTAATTAAATAATAATATTATACTATTATTATATTGTGTAGAATTTTATCAAACATGTATGCAATTATGTAAAAACATACATGAAAAAGTGTTACTCAGGCATGTTGGCCAAGTGTGTGTTTGTGATGTGTGTTTCAATCATAATAGGTGTATCAGCTGCTGACAGAGCTGAAGGAGAAGAGGAAAGAGAGTGTTAAAAACAAGCACAGCACTGGGCAGCAAAACCTTAACACTATAATGTATGAGGTTAGTAATTCACTTTGTTTAATATTCTCGTTGATGTCTCAGCAGCTCATACTCTGGTTTGTATTTAGAAATCGTCATTTTTATGAACACCATAGAAATACTGAGTAGGACACAGATTCCTTTCAGAGCAGCGTTCTTTATGGCATGGATTCCACTAGATCATAGAAACATTCCTCTGATATTGCGGTCAATGTTGATGTGATTCCATCACACAGATGCTGCGGATTTGTGAGCTGGCATTCATGCTGCAAATCTCATGTTCTACCACCTACCAAAGGTGTTCTACTGGATGCAGAGCCAGTGATTGGAAAGGCCAGTGAAGTACAGTGAACTCGGTTTAGTTCACAAAACCAGTTTGGGACAAATTGTGCATGTCACATGGTACATTATCATGCCATACCCATAAGATAGGAAAATGGTGCTCATAAAGTGCTTCAGATGGTCAGGAACTGATGAGCAAATGTATTTAAATAATGCTTACATTGTATTAAGAGTGTTAATGTCTGCTAGGGAAACATTTCCCACACATTACACCACCGGCACCCTTATCTATTGACACAAGGCAGGTTTCACTCATGCTGTAGTTTTCAGATTGTGGCCCCACCATCTGCATGACACAGCAGTAATCAAGATTCAACAGACCAGTTTGACACTGTAGCATTAGATTCTTATTCTTGACAGAAGTTGAACCTAGTGTGGTTGTAAAACGTGATTAGTTGAGTTACTATAGTGATGTCAGCTTTAAGCAGTCTGGCCATTCTCTGATCTCTCTCATCAACAAGGTGTTTCAACTCTCATAACTGTTACTGTTTTATTTTTTATTTTTTCTACACCCTTCTGGCGGGCATTCTAGGGACTTCCTTGTGCAGGAAAAACCAGGGAATAAGCAAATCAGTCTGTCTTTCACCAACAACCGTTAACAAACATTGATCGGCTAATTAGTGATTGGAAGTTTGGCTTATTTTACCAGCTCGGGTCTTTGACTCTCTTTCAGCAAAATGAACAAATCTTTTTTTTTCGAGCCATTTCGATCATTTCTTTCATTTTGGCAAAATGTAATTAAAATGTTACTTCTCTAACACCTACTACTTACGCAAACGTTGATCACACAACAAACAAGAACAATCTTATAAGAAAAAAGAAAAGATTAGTTATTTGTCTGGGTCTTTAGTAACTCTCCTCTTCTCTGACCATTTGGTTTGAGTTTGAGTAGCTCGTTCATCACAGCCTTACACTTAACCAATGCAGTCTGAGCCGGAAAGAGAATTGATTAGTTCATCTTTTGAGTCTTCGGGTTTGAGTCGTTCGTTCATCACGTGACAGCCCCATAAGCTTAACCTATGCATTCATACCCGGAAAGAGAATCGATTAATTCATCTTTCGAGTCGTTCGTTTTTTTATGGCGTGACATGAAAACACACTGTGGAGTTGTCACTTGATGAACGAACAGCTCAGGAAACCCAGGTCTTCCTGGGTTTTTGAACGATTCATTCATTTGGACATCACTACCACTAATCCACTTTTTAAAAATTTAATAACTTGTTTGTCTTTCTCGTATACTTGGTTTAAGCTTCCAGTTATTCTTAGACTGATTCAGTACGCTAGCATGCAAATAATTTTGAAGGAAAACAATAAAGCTTGTTTATAGGACACTCTAGCGAACGCCATCGTCTCAATGCTGTCAGTGAAAATGTATAATAATGAGTGCCTTCTCTTTTATCTTCAGTGTTTGCAATGAGTAAACCAAAGTGACGATGCCTATGTATGTACAGCTGAATTCACAGTCCAACACCAAAATCGATTTGAAATTAGGCAATTAATATGTACAGTGGAACCTTGAAGTGCGAACATAATTCATTCTGGAAGTGGGCTCGTATATCAAAACACTTGTAAAACCAAATCGAATTTTCCCAAAAGAAATAATGGAAACATAAAATTAAAAATAAACAAAAAAGTAAAAATTAAAAAATATATAGTTGCAAGCAACGATGACGGGCCCAAGCACCCCGGGGGCTCTGCACAACCTGTGTGTTATTCAAGTGTGTCAAGATCTCGAAAAAGCCATCGCCAACCGGTTGCACCGCACAACTTGCACACATCACACACTATACAGGGCTAATGTCAGTTTGGGCCCTAAATATTTGTTGAGTGCGTGTGCGCGCGGGTTAGTGTGCGACGTGTGCATGTGAGTCTGTGTGTTAACATGAATGATGTGTGTATTATTTTGTGTGAGGTGTGTGTGAGACATGTGACTTGTTAGTGAGTATGTGAGACAGAGCTATGTGTGTGCGAGTGTTAAAAATTGTGGTGTGATATACATGAGTACGAGAGTGTTTGTGGATATGTGCGTCTGTGTGAGTGTGAAATTGTTAACATTGTGATACAAGTGTGTTTGTGCTTGTGTGTGCATCGTGAGAGAGGTGTGGGTGTGCGCGTGTGGGTGTTAACATTTGTAATGTGTGTGTATGTTTGTGTGAGAGTGTTAACATGTGTGATGTCTATGTGTGTACAATAGGCTGCAGATGCTGGAAAATAAGCCTCACACTATGATGTTCCTGAATGTGATGTCACTGAATATAATGTCACTCAATATAATGGCACACAAAGTTATTAATAATTTTTCAGCGTACGTTTAAGGCATTATCACGGCTGACCCGTTTGAGATATTAAAAATCCCTCTACAATTTTGCATCCTCAATGTATTTAGATCTCATCAGGCCGGTTTGGTGACGATCATATAAATTCCCTAGGAGGAGTATATAAAAATCTATCGGGTGTGTTTTTGCGAACAGCCTAAAATAACCAGCCTCCTGTTGAGTTGAGCCCAGAACATGCAGTGCAAAAGTTGTTCGGCTCAATGAGCTCTAAATGTGTACCGAGTTTTGTGTGCTTACGTGAAAGTGTGTATGAGCTAGGGAGCAAAATCTCTTGTGAGGGCCCCTGAGGCCCTTCAAGCTATGCCCGTGGCCCAGACTCCCAAGCATCCGAATGGCAGCAGATTCCAACCTGTCTGCCAAGTTTCATGAGTTTTTGAGCATGTTAAGACCCCCCAAAAAAACTGTTTGTAGTTACTCATGAGGGTGTCTATTGATTGTCAACACTGACAGCGATACTCCTACCTCCTCCAGTATGTTTTGATCTGGTTAGATGTTGTGAATTGTTTCGTGTTGCCAAAAGGTTTGGCACCCCTCAAGCTATTTTTAGTCTAAGAATGTTGCTTTGAAACTTCTTTGGACTGCATGAATGTTGAAAGTTCCCATGAACACCGACCAAATGCAAATCCAACATATGGAAACAACTCTACACCTTTTAGTTTTAAATTTGTCATGCAATAATCAGAATACAGGCCAAAACCTGCCATGGAACTACTTGCAGTTGCATTGGAGACTTTGAAAATGGAGGGGAAAAGAACACAGCTGCAATTTGTAAATGGCTAGTGGAATATTTTTGTTAAACCACTTGAATTAAAGCTGAAAGTCTACACTTCAGGCACATCTTAAATCCTTTATGCCAAAACATCATTGTGTACAGAGTATGGACCTGACTGTATGTGATGCAAAATAAACTTGTTCAGCTTCTTTGTTTGTTGATTTTGCTTTGCATTTGTCTTTTCCTAAATAGACACTTAAGTATCTCTCCAAGACACCATGTGCTCACCAGAGTCCTGACGCTGTGAAAGACTTCCTTAGTGCGATGCTTCCACACAAACTCACCAAGTGAGTAAAGCGACTCGTGTTGTTTGCAGCTCGTGTTATATGAATGCACATTGTTCCACACACAGTTTGATTTGGAATTGTTATATTAAAACTCCTCCGAGGTGTGAATCTGCAATATACATTACTTAGAGGTTTGACTGCCCTCTGCTGATGAGCTCTGCACTTTGTCTGATGTGACTCAAGTGTCATGTGACCTCGCAGACCACAGCACTTTTTCCAAATACTGTTTGTGGGGGATGTGTGCATTTGTGTAACGTAGACTTTCAGTTCATACTGATTTTATTCTGTTGAATCTTGAATTGAAAAGCTGTCTCACCTACAGTATTTTAAAATATCTTCTATGTAATTGTGTTTATTTCTGTACTTTGTGTTTTAGTTTGTGTGTGTACGTGGCATGGTGTTAAGAATTAAACAGCTACCTAACTTTATGTCCCATGAATGTGCAACCACTTTTTTTTTTTTTGACCTCAAACTTTTTTGTCTTCCCAAAGACTAAACATACTGCCTTGTCTTGCATTTTCCTTTTTCCTATGCAGAGCAGAGAAATTGCAGCTGCTGAACCACAGACCACAGACAGCTGTTGAGATCCAACTGGTCAGGCTTTGATTTATTCTCTACCTTGTAATTTGCGCATATTCTGACTCAGCCTGTCTTTCATCAGGATATGAAGTCGTTTCATGTGTTTTATTTTCTAGACTATGAAACCTGCCCCCCTCCCCTTTCTAGCAGTTACTCTAACATGTCTAACATTAATCTAACAAACTTTTGAGTGGTAGTGTATATAACCATGCCTTTGCAAAATCCCACATCATTCCACTCTGTTGATTCTATTGTTCTATGATACATTGCCAAGATTTCATTGTGCCTTCAGTTTTGATTACTGCATGTGATGTGGATATCAAATCATGTGACAAAAAGATTCCTCATGCTGCCAAAACACGATTTAATCTCTTTCACGATTTAAATCCAGGAATGTGTCCATGCCATCCAGGAATAAAAAGCACATAGATGGTATAACCTGGTGATTGGGAACGTTCAGGTCGTCAGCTGACTTTTTTTATTGCCACAATGTTGTTGAGCCTAGAACTGACCAATCAGATCATAACACTGCTTCCAGAGGCCTGTACAGTGACCACTGTACATGATGGGTGCATTGCTTTATGCTCTTCTCTACTTACCCTGATGTACCCATCACTCTGAAATAGGGTCAATCTGGACTCATCAAACCACATGACTTTTGGCAAAGTCCAGTCTTTATGATCTGTAGAAAATCTAATCCTTTTTTCTGTTTAATCTTGCTAACAAGTGTTCTAGTCACATTGTGTGCATAAGAAAATGCTCTTACTTTCACTACTAAACATAGTGGTAATTTCTCCTGCAACTTTATTAACCATTTAAGTGATCTCTGATGTATTGAAATTGTATTGTAAATTTCTAAACCCATTTTCAATCACCTTAGTTGTGACTGTTGGATAATGCAAGGCAAAATTTTTTTATTTTTTTATTTAATGTTTGGCCAGACAGCACAAATATTTCATGCTTTTAAAGTTCTTTCCTAGAACTTTCTGTTTAAGGTAAATATGTTGAATATCCTTTTTTTGTGCTCAGATGGTAGAAGAGAGTGAAGAACGGTTGACAGAAGAACAAATAGATGAGCTTATTCAGTCTGTCACCGACATCCTTCCTGGAGATCCACAGCAAGAAGGCAGTGCTGCAGAAGGTGCCGAAATGGACATGAGCACGGATCATTGATTTAAAAAAAAATCCAAAAAATCTTCACATCATTATCATCAAACAGCTGTTTAATTAAAATGACATGCTTTGTTAGGTGTGTGAAGTTTTTCTTTTGTTATTTAAAAAAAATTTAATTTGCAGTTTTGTATTTTGCACTGGAGTACATAAAGAAAATATTTTTTTTTCAAAAACTTATTGTACATAAGGCAATGCAGATCTTTTATGTAAACTTGGTAATTTACAGTATATTGCCTTTAAGCCTGCAACCTTTTCCATTCATTTTTGTGTAACGTTTTGCAACTGAAGCTTGCAGCATGTGTGCACATTTACTAGTAGTAGGTTAGTATCGGATTTGCAATGACCAAAACAGAGAGTTTTGATATTGGTTTCCAAATCGAACTGAAAATTAAGTGGCATCTTTATTTTTCTCAGTCATACGTTGCCAAACCACAAAAGCTCCAGTCTATGTGAGATTACCCACGAAAGGCATGGATCAAGACAGTTTCCACAAACTCTTACTTTTAAGCTTCTCTTGCTTTTTCCAGTGCAAAAGTAAAGAAGGGAACACCACACCCGACATGCTTTAAACTGAAAATTGTGAAAATAGCTAAGTTGTTAGTAAAGCATTTTGACGTTCATAACATTAAGGAAAGTTTGTATTGTATACATTGTAATTAATAAAAGCTGAATCATTACATGCTGAGGGATATTTATTTGCTTTATTTCATCAGCAGTTTTCGAGACAGGTATTTGGTGGTTTTTCAACTTGCTAAACGTGAAAGTGTTTTTTTTTTTCTACTGTGGATTTGTTGGACGCGTTTTCAGCAGCACATTGGTTGTTCATATTGGTCAGGGGCAAAAAAAAAAAAGAACATGCTCATCTAGAGTTGCAAAGGTGTATTTCCGCTCCTACATACTTCCTGCCTCTTTTTTTTTTTTTTTTTTTTTTAGTTGATGTACATGTGCAAAGTGAATTTCATTGCAGTTTAATCATTCAGTTCAGTGGCTGATGCATGCAAAAATATGTCCAGTTTTATTTTTTGAGTTCTTTTTTTTTTTGTAGCAGTACTTGACTTATCTTTCTATACACAGCCTTTCACACAGGAAGTTTTATTTTGTGTGTGTACTGTATGCCTGTAATGCTAATCTTGCTTTTATTGCTAAGCTTCTTGTTTCACTACCTGCTTCAATACTCTTGTAGTTTCATCATTTCACAAGAAGGACATTTACATTTGATTAAATTGAACTCCAAATCACTAGCTTAAACAAGAGACAAACAAGTAGCAGGATTTACAAAATGCAAATTTGATTTAAGACCTAATCTACTAGTGCATCACAGTTCAATTATTTGTAATTACTTAATTGAGGTCACAAATACCTACCAGCTAATGTTCTAATTACAGCTTAGTTATTATCATTTGCTTGATTTTGAGGGGTTTAAATTAGGCCAGTTATAGCAATAGGTTCCTTGTTGAAAGTTTCTTCTTTTATAATCTTATAAGGCATCTTAATGTAAAGAGTAAATAAAAACTGCACATTTGGTGTCACTAGCAAACATTCCAGTACAAATGTTTGGGTTGTATGGTTGTAAAGTTTTGAAGGAAAAAAAAAAAACTTTAATAAATGCAAACACATCAAATTAACATGAACTGAAATGTTGTACATTGTACAAGGCTGTAAAATGTTTAAAACCCAGAGAATATAAACTCGTCACATAAATTAGGCTCTTACAAATGGGATTGGTGCATATGCCTACAGATATTACAAACCACACATGCAACAGCGCGGAAGTTAGAAAATCTCAAACATGTATTGATCAATTAAGTTGAGAAATAAGTAAGCTGGAATACATTTGACATCTACACTATTTGGACAAAACGACAACAACAAAATGAAACTTTAATATGGAGTTGGTCCCCTTTTTGTAGCTATAACAGCTAATACTCTTCTTTGAAGGGTGTTGATAAGATTTTGGAGTGTTTCTGTGGGAATTTGAGCCCATTCATTCTGTAGAGCATTTATGAGGTCAGCCACTGACGTTGAAGAAGGCCTGGCTCGCAATCTCCCTTCCAGTTCATCCCAAAAGTGCTCGATGGGGTTGAGGTCAGGGCTCTGTGGGGGCCAGTCAAATTATTTCACTCCAAACTCATCAAACCATGTCTTTATTGTCTTTGCTTTGTGCACTGGGGCACACTCCTGTTGCAACTGTTACCAAACTGTTGCCACAAAGTTGAAAACATAGCATTGTCCAATATGTCTTGGTATGCTGAAGCACTGAGACTACCCTTCAATGGGGATAAGGGGACTGGCTAAAACACCTGAATTCAATAGTATATACTGTATATATATTGTCCATATAGTGTACCTATCTGATCAGCTTGGGCTATGTTTTTTCAGATGTTAGTCTACTTAGGGCTGCCAGCTAACATGATGCTAATAAATGGTGGCTGTAAACGTCCCTTTCATAGCTCCAGTATTAAATCAAGAGGTTTGCACACTGAACATGCTTGGCTATATCGTGTGGAAATTTGCAGTGGGGACAAATATGAAATACTGTTCCATGACCGAGTATATTACTGCGTATGTGTGTTCGAGAGAGAGAGAGAGTGTGTGTGTGGGTGGGTGTGTGAGTATGGTTGAAAGAGAGAAGTGTGTATGCGCGTGTGTGCGCGCGCGCGCTGAAAAAAAAGGAGCGTGTGTGTGTGTGAGAAAGTACTGAGACAGCTCACAGCTCAAGAGTTAACTCTTACAGTGTGTTTTGTGCGTTTCCTATTGCTGATGAAGGTGATAATGCAGTTATGAGCAGAGGGAAAAGCATGATTAGTGAAACTGTTCTCATGTCCACACCAGCACTTCGGATTATTACAGTCGTCTCTTTCTCCAAAATGCACACCGTGAATATGAAAGACGGAAGAATGGAGGCGTTTTTCTCTGGTGAGACTACATCTATAACTCTTATTACTGGGGTGTTTGTGTTGCTCTAATATACACCAGGAAACACGGGCTTGTTTAAGTTATCACATTATATGGACCTGTTTGTTCATTTGTTTGTGTGTTTGTCTGTCTAGCTTCACACACCGCTGTAGTAATCCTAAATTGTCTTAAATATGAGATTGTATTAAGGCTTTAGCTTAGGCTAAGCTAAAATTTCTCCCTTGAACACTGTTTGTGGCTCAGGTAGCTAAGCTAATGTTTCAGATTGCGCCAGAAGCTTGGGTGCAGTATGCAGATGTGTAGTTGAGGGTTTAAATTTTCCTTATTTTAATATGGTGTGTGTAAATGTTGATGTTTATGGCGTTTTGTTTTTGTATGTATCGTGTACTGCAGCTCTGTCTCTTAGGATTTTCCGGCAGCGCGTGAACAACATTTGGTCCAAAAATTAATAATTTACGCATTTGGTCGGTGACGTAAAATGGTCTACGTTAAAGGGATACGCATGTAAGCGACTAAAAATACAAAGGTGCAACAGCGTGTACACGGCTCGCACCGTTCACACGGTTTTTTTTTCCTTAGACTGTCTCGCATCTGATGATAATTAAACCCCTGACGCCGCCCCCCCTGACACGCGCGCGCGCGCACACACACAGTCAATATGCCTTTGACCCCTTCATAAATTCATAATTTTAATTCCTTTATTCGAAATGCAGATTGGTCATGCTCAATGTTGCCCGAATAATTGTACGCGGTATATGTCATATCAAAAAGTTTTGAGATTCGTCTGCCACAGATCCAATTACCTTTGCCATTTGTCCTCCCTCCACCTTAAAACATGGCAGTAGAATTCACTATTGACATTCTGGCCCCTGTGGACAAATTTTCTGCAATATGCTGTGAATGTAGAAAAAGATGATGAGCATTCCCTTGGTCAAGCTGCGGACCTGCCTTGCCTTTTCGTACATGTGGAAATGATGGGCTGTTCCACTGTGCAGACTGTTGTTTCGTTTCAGGATCGTACCCATACACCCAAGTTTCATCACCGGTAATGATCCTCGTCGTGAAAGATGGGTAATGCACGGCAGACTTGGACGCAAAGTTCCTTCTGCTCCTGGCGTATGTGCAAATCACACGTGAGGGTTGCATGGATTGTTCCGTGTGACACACCGACAACTGGATTGTTCTCCGATGATCATCATGCACAAGTTGCCGGATGGTTCCGATAGTTTCAGGGGTTGATCTGGTTGAAGATGTTCCTGAACCCTCATCATCTTCCAGTGATGTTTCTCCACTCTTGAAGTGCACATGCCGCTCAAAATACGCTGAAGAACTCATCTCAGCATTACCATAACCTTGACGAATCATGTCGGACATCTCTGTGGAAGATTTGCCCAGTTTCACGCAAAATTTTGTTTGCTCTTTGCTGTCCATGAGATGGCAAATGTGGTAATGCACATGGTCAGAAAAGCACCCTATGAAAGTCTGTGTTCTCTGTGACTGTTACAAAACTAGTCCTGAAACGTTTTGCCACCACCTCGAATTTCGGGACAAATTATTGTACATTGAAACTTTTATTTCAGCGTCCACAGAACTGAGTTTGCAACAAGTCTACCACAAAACCTGCAATAGCCCCTAACTATTGGAACTCATTGGTTATTATGCCTACATAGGCTACACTGTGCACCACTAGCTACAGTACCTAGGAGGCAACAGCGGTTGCCTCATAACATTCAGTAGAGATGTGGATTGGCCTCATTTAATACAGGTCTAGAGCCAGTTTTCTGTAACATGTGATGCCAAAGTATATATCAATAACTGTGCGTGATGCAACAATCCTAAACACCACGCCACTGTACTGCCTGCTGCTAACACCATGACTAAGGCACCAAAAACCATCACATGAAATTATTTTAAATTAATTCTTGCATTTAGGGACTTTTAGAGTTATCAATCGTACAGAGATGTACAAATCCAATAAGTATCGTACATTTGGCAACACTGGTCAGGCTCCAGCACCTTTTATGGATTATCTGCATATGTATACATATGTATGAGGAAATATTTTACATTATTTTCACTGAGTAGTAATGATAAAATATACATTTTTAGAAAGATATATTGTCCCCTTCTCAACAATATATTTTAGTTAGTGGAAAAAGTCTGTCGATGATGATCATGATGAAATCAACCCAAAACTATGTGCACATGCCCACCCTGGATTAATGACGATGTGGACCTTTTTTTTTTTTTTTTTTTTTTACAAATGCAATTACATAGAGACAAAAAAGATGTGAGCTGTGATGATGTTCAATTTGCCATGGATGTCAGTTTTAATAAAGAATAGAATGTTGTTTATTTGCAGCTGGAGTGTTATAATGTTAATGTATCATAAATAATTCCAAAGGTTTACATTTGGCCTATTTTTTTTTTTAACTGCTGCCTTCTTTGTTTCTAATTTCCAGAGAATATGGAGCAAATCACCAGCCTGAGGCTTAATTCAGCATTCAGCCCTTAAGAAAGGTTAAAAGTAGCTATTATTCTCCATCTAACTCCATCCTACATTATTTTTTCCCCTTCGTTTGTGTTTTACCCCTAATTATCCTCTAGTCAATGAGAATGTTTATGCTTTGTTTTATTTTATATAACTTATTTCTCCATTCCTCACACAAACTTATTTCAGTTTCTGGGATTTTCACCATGAGGAAAAAGACTCACCATGTCTTGCTGGCCTGCGTGGTGTTCATCTCCATCACAATTTTTTATCTTAGCCTTACTGCTATGGAATGTCCAAACTCCCAATCTAGGACCAGTGCTTGGGCTGCATGGGCAGCTAACCAGCGTCTGGGCAAAAACCTTAATTACTCACTGCCTCTTCCTATAGAATACAGTGAAGACACTCCTCTGATTTTTGTTGGTGGTGTCCCTCGTAGTGGCACTACTCTAATGCGAGCAATGCTGGATGCCCACCCTGAGGTACGCTGCGGAGAGGAGACGCGCGTCATCCCCCGTTTATTAGCTATGCAGGCTAGCTGGAGCCGCTCATCTCGTGAGAGGAATCGCTTGATCGAGGCTGGCGTCACAGATGAGGTCCTGGACTCCGCTGTCCGTTCGTTCCTGCTGGAGATCATAGTGGGACATGGTGAACCGGCTCCACGCCTTTGTAACAAGGACCCTTTTGCTCTGAAATCTCTCTCGTACCTGTCGAAGCTTTTTCCACGTGCCAAATTTGTGTTGATGCTGCGTGATGGACGGGCCACCGTTCATTCCATGATATCACGCAAGGTAACCATCACAGGATTTGATCTGACGAGTTACCGGGACTGTCTGGTGAAATGGAACCGTGCAGTGGAGGTCATGTATGAACAATGCCAGGCTGCGGCAGAGGGGAGCTGTCTGCCCATTCACTATGAACAACTTGTGCTATATCCAGAGGTAGTGATGCAAAAGCTGCTTCAGTTTCTGGAGTTGCCCTGGGACCATGCCGTTCTGCACCACGAGCAGCTGATTGGAAAAGCTGGAGGAGTATCATTATCTAAGTGAGTGATGCCCTAAGCATTTAACATGTTAAGGTTCTGAAGAGCAACAGTATAATCTTACAGATAACGCAGTTTATATGCTTCCCTGAAAAAAAATAAAAAAGATTTTTGACCAAGTTTTTCTGGCTGGTCAAAAAAGCCACTGTACTAAGCAAAGAATACAACTAAAGAGATTTGAAATTGCTAGAACTGTGGTAAGAACCCCTTCATACGTTATCCATACCTGGAATGTTGGTGCTGAACCATCAGCTTTATGTAAGAGGCGTGGTAGGAAAAAACATGAATGGAGATCACTTAAACTTGGTGAGGATTCAGGGTAAAAAAAAAAAATCTACAGTTAAAAATAGCTAGGTTTAATAATGAGAGTAAAAGCATTTCCATCCCCAAACAATGTAATGAGATCTCAAAGGATTGGGACTAAACATCTGTGTGGCCATAGGAAAACCGCTTGTTATTGAAACTAATCAGAGACAAAGGCTTAATTTTGTTAGAGAGCATAAAGATTGGACTTTGCAGCAATGGAAAAAAGGTCACGTGGTCTTACTTCCACTTCCAGAGCGATTTGCGCATCACGGTAAGAAGGGAAGCGCATGAAGCGATGCACCCATCATCAATAGTGCCTACTCTACAAGCCTCTGGATCAGTGTTATGATCTGGGGTTGCTTCAGTTGGCAAAGTTCTTGGCTCAGCAATGTTATGCAGCAATAAATTCAATTCAGCTGATGACCTGAATGTAGTGAATGAACAGAATATTCCATCAATAAAACACAGGTATATTCCAGGTCCCAAATTGGTTCTGGGACCATAAGGAACCATTTTTACACACTATACTTAAAAAACATGGAGCTTAAGCTGAAAGATTTTGTAGTGAATATTTTGCTGAATACATAAACCACAGACAGCTCTATACTGTTAAGTATAATCACCATAAGCTGTGTCTGACTTGTAATATGTGAACATTTCCACTTTTTCTTTTCTTTTTTTTTCTATAGATTGGAACGGTCAACTGACCAAGTTTTCAATCCAGTGAACACAGAAGCCCTGTCCAAGTGGGTGGGACACATTCCTGATGATGTAGTTAAGGACATGGCTAACATAGCTCCCATGCTGACACGCCTGGGATACGACCCTCTGGCTAACCCTCCAGACTACAGCAAGCCTGAGCTTTTACCCCTGCACAGCATGTCTGGGGTAAGAAGAAGTACTGTTTGAAAGGAAAGACGCAGTGCTTTTGAATTTGATTTTTTTTAGCACAAATATTTAGCAAAAATACACCAAAATTATGTATTGCCACACAGACTCCAAAATGTAAAATTATTTTACATTTAAAATTTAGATGAACCGGTCAATTGGCCAGTGACCAAAATTTGTTATTTGTTATTTTGGTATGGTAATAACATACATGATTACTAATATAAGGAGACTCTAATATTGCTAGCAATTGCATGTTAATGGTTTCTATGCCCAGAGAGAAACTCTCTTGAATTAAAACCGTTTGACCCTGGCGTGATTTGAACACGCAATCTTTTGATCTGGAGTCAAATGCGCTACCATTGCGCCACAATGTCAGTATAGATGATGGGTTTATATTAATTTTTTTTATCGCGCTGAACCGGTCGATCACCTTCAGCCATATTTATAGAATCACATATCAACATGAAAACATCATCCCAACTCTAAAGTATGGTGGAGGATAAATCCTGATTTGTGTCTGCTTTGCTGCCTCATCCAGTTTGCTCAATCAACCAGTTAATTACATAACAATGAATTCCAAGGGTTCACTTACTTTTTTCACTATCATTTTTAACGTTGAGTTAGTGTGTTCAATAAAGACATAAAAGATCAGAATATTGTTCTGTTGTTATTTTATGCACATTATATTTTTTCAAAACTCATGACTTAGATAAAAACATTGATTATGCAAACCACATGTGAAATTAAATATGTTGGTCTCAGTCGTGCTGTCTGTTTTTTATAACCGATTTTCTATGTATAATCCAACCCTCTTCTTTTTTTTCCTTTTCACAGCATAAAGGAGATAAAGAAAATACAGATGCTTATCATCTTAGTTAATCTGTCATGGAGCATCTTTATTCATGTTTCACAATGAGACGAATTCCACCTTATGAGGTTTATACGTTGATGGAATTTGCAGGACGCTTGAACTCACAGACTTTGTTGACTGATGCTGCACAATCACCAGCTCACTGATGTTCAGTAAAAATTATGTCTATTTCATCTATGAAATCATCTCTGTTCATTTGTTAAAGTGTCTGTCAATGAAAATAAATATTTATTTTAAAAAATATGTCAGCTGACTTTCACTGACTGTGTCAGATACCGTCGCGCGCACACACACTGTCAGCTTAAAATGCTAAATATTTGGACAAAAGAAAGAAAGAGAAATGTTATTTACACAAAGAAGTCGTGTATTGTGATTTGTTTGAATTTGACACTGAATAAAAAGTAGTTTAAAGTAGGTTACGCTACTTGTTTGTGAGGAAGAATTAAAGCGGTAGCCAGACAGCTTCTCCTTTTCTATCGTCCAGATGGCTATAGAGTTTTCATTTCATTTGTTATTTTGTCAGCCGTCTTGCCTACTGTCTTGGAAGTTAATAGTTAAGTGTATGTTAATGGTGGCACAAACAGGTTTTTTTTTTTTTTTTTGTATGGTAAGAACATACATTGATAATATGAGGAGAAACTCTAGCGTTTGCGTGGTCTCTATGCCCTGAGGGAAACTCTTTTAAATTAAAACCGTTTGACCCCGACGTGATTTGAACACGCAACCTTCTGATCTGGAGTCAGACGCGCTACCGTTGCGCCACGAGGTCAGTATGTATGTCCGACTTATATTTGGGCTTTATATATATGCACTACATTTATATTATTATATACACTACATTACATTTTGTGGTTAGGATTCGGCGCTCTCACCGCCGCGGCCCGGGTTCGATTCCCGGTCAGGGAACACATTTTGTTTTTTCAGAAAGAGATTTATTACCAATTACGTTTGTACGTATAAGGAGTTTGTTTGGTGACAGCGCTTGCAGAGACAAAAGACACAACAACAACAAAATACACGTAAGCAAAAAAACATTGTTGATATCGACAGGGAAGCGTCGATAATACTTTTAGCAGCCTAGACCGTCCTTTGTATGCTTCTGTTGCCTGATTTTGTAGCTGAGACAGACTGGGACAGACTCGATGACGGCTGAGTGGAACTGTGTGAGCAGCTGCTGTGTCAGGTTGAACTTCTTCAGCTGGTCAAGGAAATACAACCTCTAATGGTCATACAATGGAGTCAATATGATAGTTCCACATGCAAGCGTACTTGGCAATAAAACTCTTCTTATTCTGATTCATGATGGTTAGTGGAGGAAGTGTGGCTGTTGGACATTAATTTCCCATCAATCCTGTTCCATCAATAGCTGTTGCCTGTCTTTCAGAAAGCTGGTGATACAATGACAAATAGAACTAGGAACAGAGAGCTGGGTTAATTTGGTCTGGAGCAGTGATGGGAAGATTGTATTAAACTGAGGACATTTTAATCACTAGCGTTTTGTAGTATGTCCATGATGAAATAATTTTCAATTAAAACCGTTTGACCCCGACGTGATTTGAACACGCAACCTTCTGATCTGGAGTCAGACGCGCTACCGTTGCGCCACGAGGTCGGTGCAAAGACGTTTTGTATTCGCACTTTCGTGGCTTTGGATAGATCTATGATTACTTAGACACGCCACTTTGTGTTATGGAAGATAACTCAGTTTCCCTGGTGATCTAGTGGTTAGGATTCCGCCGGGGCCCGGGTTCGATTCCCGGTCAGGGAATTCTAAATTCTATCGTTAGCTAAATGTAACCTTGTCTCAATTTGAAGAAAAAAACGAGTCAAAAACCAAACTTGTCCGTAATACACAACATTGTGTAATATGCATATTTTTAGGGCTTAATATAATTTTAACTAGTGAGTCACATGAAAATGTGTCCAAATTGACATTCGAAGAACTGCACTTTAACACTTTCACATTGGCTTCTTTATTTTGTTTGTTTTTAAGAAACTGTAACTTGAAACAATAAAATTGAGAAATACGACATTACAAATTAAGTGATTATATTAGCAATATGTCAGAATACAGAATAAGGAGATAAATATTGAGAATACGTATGGGTAATATATAGTGGAGGATCTTTAAAATAACTTATTTTAGGAATGCAGTATTTATTATGCATTTTCGCGTTTACATTTTTCAAAACTGTAAGCACCAAGGTGAAAAAATCTTTGACCCCGACGTGATTTGAACACGCAACCTTCTGATCTGGAGTCAGACGCGCTACCGTTGCGCCACGAGGTCCACTGCCTGTGTCGTTCTTTTTTTTCCATCTAAACGTATTCTACATGTCTTATGACCCGTTAGGAAATAGTTACTATGCACATGAAGATCGACCACGTACTTTTCACCATGAAAATGACTTCTTACGATTCATGAGTGAAAAGAAATGACTAAGCCAACAGCACATTCTGCGCAGAGTACTGTATGTTTAGAGTGAGTGCTGCCAAGTGTGTTGCAGCTGGCTTTAGGGTTAATTTCTTTGGTTTCGTGTTCTTCAAATTTGTTTGATATACGATATGTGCACAGTTATACAGTAATTGTTTATAACGATGAAAACAATATGACTTTAGTTTATTTTCCTAATATGTCTAATAAATATGAAACAATATTGTAAGGCTTTATGGAGCTTTCCCTGGTGGTCTAGTGGTTAGGATTCGGCGCTCTCACCGCCGCGGCCCGGGTTCGATTCCCGGTCAGGGAACACTTGTTTTACCCCCTCTTTCAGTAGCAGTTACCGTACTTTGCAATTGCTATTGTACGCTGTAGCGGTTTTCACAAAGGTCATTCAACTTTTTACAAAAAGACATTAATCTTATCAACATCACACACTCTGTGTATAACTGAACATTAAAATTTAAAACAGTTACAGATTGTACACAAATAATTTTCTTTATACAAGGGTCTGGGCATGGAAGGAGATAACCAGGAGAGAGTTGCAAGATTCTGCATTTTATGGGACTGAAAGACAAAGATGGGAAAAGGAAAAGAGAAAGTAAGAAAGGGACAGACTGACAGTGGTTTTTCAACGGTGTATTTTTTGTTCGTCTTGTTATTTATAGTTTTTTTTTATCACTAATGCTGGCCTTTGTCAAAAAGAAAAGGGAACTATTCAAAATGTCCTTTCACTTTATTGTTTTTATTATTCTTATTATTATTATTTTAAAGTATCCACATGTACACTCTAATGGCCCCATTCATTCTAAACATTCATTCTTCCTGTAAGGGTCTGCCCCTACCGGCAGTATGTGTGAGAGGCGCTCATAGGAACCAGTGTGAATGTGTGGAGTGCTATTAGAGGCACGAGTGACTGGTTAGCTCATAGGAGCGCGTGTGAATGTATGGTTCTCTATTCGATGTGCGAGTGTGTGTGATGCGTTCAGAGGAGCGTGGGTGCGTGTATGGTTCTGTTAGAAATGCGCGTGTGTCTGATTCTCTAGCCCGCAGTATGAGTGTGTGTGGCGCTCATAGGAGCTTGTGGGTATGTGAGGTTTCCATAAAGGTCACTCAACTTGTTACAAAAAAGCATTAAGCTTATCAACATCACACACACTGTGTATAACTGAACATTAAAATTTAAAACAGTTACAGATTGTACACAAAGTATTTTCTTTATACAAGGATCTGGGCATGGAAGGAGATAACCTGGAGAATAAGTTCTGCATGCCTCATTAATAAAAGTGAATAATGTATAGTGAGATGTAAAACAGAATATAACAAGTGTGGCGATTGTAACAAGTAATTGCAATTTCAATTAAAAGGGTTTAAGCTGAATAATAGAAGTCAGTCATATTATTTAATAGCCACAAACCAAGTTTTGGATATAACCATGTCATTACATCCTCAAACTATGCTTCATTACTGAATGCATGTTTGCAATTGAGAAATGTTTTTTTTTTTCCTAGCACTCACCCCACAGTTGCCATAATTTAATGATAATTATAAGCAAAAAGTGTAAAACAACAGAATTCACATTTATTACATTTTCGCCCATAACGGGATTCAAACCCTGGTTAAAAAGCAGAAAACTTCATTTGCTCTCACTGAGTGACAACTATGCATAGCTGGCCCCCGTGGCCTTGGCCAGAGTTCGAGTCCCAGTCAGGGAATGTTCATTTCTCCCCCCTCCTTCATACTGGCTAGCAGTTACTTTGCAATTGCTATTGGACACTGTAGCAATTTCCATAAAGGTCACTCAACTTGTTACAAAGAAGGCATTAAGCTTATCAACATCTCACGCACTGTGTATAACTGAACATCGACACAGCACACTGTGCTTCATTGTGTACAGAGGAAAGGTAGGCCAGCAAGCGTTTTTCTTTTACACAGGTATAAATGAAACATTTTTAAAATAATTATGAAAGCAGATTGGCATAAGGGCTCAAACATTAAGCTATAATTGTCTACTATTGCAGTACTGAAATTAATATAAAATAGTGTTAATAATGACAGTATGATATTACTTCTAAAAATATATATATAACCAAGGAGCAGCTTGCCATTTGTAGATAGTAAGGTTTTGTTCATCAATCAGGATGCGTATACTTTGTTAAAATAAACCAGGACTTGACTGGACCAGTATGGTTGTTATGCTTGTTTAAGAATTTGTATCACTGCTGGGCTTAAATATTGATACCATGGTAACCTTTGGGAATAAATGCATGCTTTTAATGCCAACATTTAAATGTTAAAAAAGCTTTCACATTTAATAACTTTAACCTTTATTAACATTTGCATTGTACATCTCTTTTGATGAAATGTTGTTTGTGCTATTTGCAATTCAAATGTATATGTGGCTTGTTGGTGCAATATGTAAATGGTGGTACTAAGCAATGTGTAGGAAAAGCAGTCTAAAAAAAGGTCCAACCTGTATTATTATTATTAGTAGTAGTAGTAAGAGTAGTAGTAGCATGGATTTTGGCTTAAAGCATCGGAAACAGTATATATTTTAAGTGGAGTGTGGATTCTCTGTTAGTGACAGTATGTAAATACTTTTTGTTTTCTTTCTTTTTTTTTTTTTACATGTACAATATATGTCATTATTACACTCCACGTGGAGTCAGGAAAATGGAGAGCATTTATGTGACAGTCCGAACATCATTATCCCCTCTGTCAGGATCGTACAACATTCTGTGGGTCTCTCTGATCGGTTCTCAGTGTGAGTGTCCACCAGTTACATCTGTTACAGATGCACAGTGTCTTTTTCCTGGTTCGGTAAGGTCTTCAAAAGAAAAGAAAAAAAGCACCTTCTATTTTTTCCAAACATTTAACTGAATTGTACAGCAATTTATTTAATAAATTTTCTCTTTTTTTGAGTTAGAGTTGCACCATGTTGGTGAAGCCTGATAAGGAAATAGGCAATGTGGTTCTGGTGCGTTTGCGGCTTGAGGCTCGGCCTGGCTTCCCTAATTTCGACTGGCACTGTCTAGACGTGCAGCTGAAACTCAGCTCTGATGCCACAGAGGTGGAGTGCTTTCCCTGCAACAGGTGGATCAGTACTGCAGATGGTGATGTGGAGCTTCGAAGCAGTAGAGGTAAGGCATGCACTGTGCACTTTAGTCAGATTTTTTGCACTACTTACCAAGAAGAATCTAAAGTTAAGGGTCTAGATGTTAGGAGATAAAATAACAATGAAAATACCTAAAATGTTTGCTTTTAGCAAAATTATACTTTGGTATACTTTTGCTGAGACGTTAAAATAGAACGTAACAACCAAGTTTTATTTGTGTTACCTTTATTATCTTCAGTGTGTCTGCTGAATTGTGAGTCACTGCAGATCCTTCGAGAGCACAGGGCCAGGGAGCTCCAGAATAAACAACAATATATAAGGTATTACACTAGTTCCCTACAGTCTAATATCTGACCTTTAAACAAACAGACTTCTAGACTTTACACTAAAGCAAGTAAGTATTGGTGTCACTTAACAAATAAATAAGATAACAAATAAATTTTTCCTTATAGATGGATGACTTTTGCTGAAGGTGGCCTCCGTTGCATTGACATAACCAGTGTGCAGGCCCTGGGACCAAACTTGGGTTACACACGACAAAGGTGTCACTAACACTTTCACCAACATCAGATATGTCATGTTTTACATAAGGGTTGCTTTTATTACTTATGTTTTTAAACCTTGCATGAAGTGCAATGATTTAATTTCCCATCTTCATTACGTTCGATGTGAAAATGAATACATTTGATTTTTATAACACTGTCTTTCAGCCCAGGCGTCAACG
The DNA here is from genome assembly GCA_013621035.1 of Clarias magur. NCBI lineage: Eukaryota > Metazoa > Chordata > Actinopteri > Siluriformes > Clariidae > Clarias > Clarias magur. The sequence goes on from QNUK01000026.1 coordinate 3,703,014, forward strand.
TGCACTACCTTAGGGGTTTTACCGATAGAGCTGAATCGTGGAGTAGCATGAAGGAACTGGAAATGCTATTCATCCAAAATGGCAAAGATAACACAGTTGCCAGTATGTCAGGGATATATTTGCTTCTATTTTCCTTATAAATAATGCAAATAATGTGACACTCTATGCCATTTAATAATACCTCTATTATAATTTCATCTTTGGGCCTTATTTGCCTGTCTTTCTTGCATTTCTTTGTTTTTTTTTTTTTAGAATATGTTAAGTCTCACTGGAAAGAGGATGCCTTCTTTGGTTATCAGTGTCTGAATGGATGTAATCCACTAATCATCAAACAGATCCACAGCCTTCCACCTAATCTAGCTGTCACATCTGAGATGCTCAAGGATTTCTTGCCAGAGAGTTCTTCCCTGGAGCAGGAGTTAGAGGTTTGTGTATGCATATGATATATTAATAAGTGCAGGCACAAGTCCAAAAGATAGGATAGCTAAAAAATAGGAAGTACAGTCATAGGCAAATTATGCTGACAAAAGAGAAATAAAACACTTGTTTGATGTCACACCAGAACAGCACTCCTTCCTGAGGTTAAGTTTTTAGAGAACTTGTATTACTTTAATGAACATATTTTTTTTGCACCATAGAGAGGAACTATATTCCTACTGGACTATGAAATACTCGATCAGGTACCTGCCAATGTTATCAACGGCAGACATTCATACATGGCAACTCCACTGTGTCTCCTGCATTACAACCGACATGGAGAAATGAAGCCTATTGCTATTCAGGTGTTTCTTAGTCTAAATACTTTTTACTGACACATTAATACTTAACAAAAGTGCTTGTTGTAATGTACCTTGAAACATTTTGATTTATACGTAGGGCAGACCAAAATTTTAGGAATCAATAATTTTATGCACTGGAATAAAGCAGCTTTTTGAATATTTTATGCTAGCTCCAGAAAAACGCTGGGCCTAAAAATCCCGTCTTCCTGCCTTCTGACTCTGCAACTGACTGGCTGTTAGCAAAGATATGGGTCCGTAACGCAGATTTCCAGGTTCACCAGCTTCTCTCGCACTTCCTGCGCACTCACTTGTTAGGAGAAGTCTGCTGCATCGCCACACTTCGGAAACTGCCAGAAATACACCCCCTACATCAGGTATGCATGAAAAACTACAATTATTGCACATTATGCTACAGAACATTACATTCCCCTAAATCTAATATAACTGATCAAGGTTTTACGAATGAATTAATTTGACCCTTTATCTTCAATGCAACGAGTGTAATTATTATCTCTGTGTCCTCCCAGGGGGGGAGTTGGGGGTTCAATTCTTGCCTCAGATCCATGTGTGTTTGGAGTTTGCATGCAGATTAGACTAACTGGCATGCCCGTAGTATAGTAAAAATGGATTGGCAACCTATTCAGGGTATACTCCATGTACCTAAAGTCTCCTGGACCCAACACTCCTGTAACATGATACGCAGTAGAAGATGAGTTAACACTGCAACCCCCCGAATGCTTTTTATAAAGACATGGACATTGATAGTGCTATGATACAATGAGGGAAAGCCTCATCATTCAGCAAGTGCAATTGTGGGTGCAGGCTTTTGTTCCTAGCTGTAGCATGCATGCAATTGGATTTTATTAAAAAAAAATTTTTAATGATTCCTCACGCTTTCAGAACCATTATTTTACAATTTGTCGTGGAATATGACTGTGCCATCAGGGAATAAAAGCTCTTCTAGACCTGACCAACTGAAGCAACCTTACAGTCCTGACAGAATTTACTAATGTGTTACACTGTACTTAACCCAGTTCTGTAATTTCAAATATTCTTAGTTGTTTTCTTTGCTTGATGGAGAAAAATTATGTTTTTGGACAGGCAGTGTACAAATAGCGAGTTTGTTTAATTGCTTTGTTGGGTCAGAATTCTTCATGAAAAACACAGCAAAAGCCAAAATGTTTTCGGGTTTAACAAAGAAAAAAAGAAAAGAAAACAAAAAATGTTAATGTTGACTAAAAAGCATTTATTTTACAGCTTCTGATTCCTCATATAAAGAATTCTCTTCAGATCAATATCCAGGCTCGCGGTTCTCTTCTGGCTGCGAATGGTGTATTTGATAAGGTTGGAATCATAATCATTAATTACTATTTAAATACGTTACTGTTTTTATGTTACTGTCTTACTTATCTTACATGATAAGAGCCGATCACATCTGTTCTAAAATTGCTGGTTCTGATTTTATTTTAGAATAAAAAGACAAAAAAAAAAATGTGATTATTGTTTAGCATTGCACAAATGTGTGACTGTGGATTGACTGGGATAATTATTATTCCCACCAGGCTATAGGTTGTGGCCTTAAGGCATTGCCTCTTCTGCTTGCTCGAGGCACTGACCAACTACGCTACACTTCACTCTGTGTCCCAGATGACCTGAAAGAGCGCGGGCTAGACAAACTACCCAACTGTTACTACGCGCAGGATGCACTGAGAGTGTGGAATGCACTTCACAGGTGCTTTGAAAGACATACAATAAAGCTGAGAGTCTGATAGATCATTTTAGTTCTGAGGTCAAAGGTGAACAATGTTAAATCGTAGCGAAACAATGATATGACAATGTTTTTTTAAATCGTATTATGTAAAAATGAAACTGTACAGGATGCGCTACTATAGTAAAATATGCATCATTTAAAAAAAAAAAAGCAATTTTCCCAGACTTGACAAAATTACAAAATTAATGCTATAAAATAACAGCATTGATGAGATAAAATTCTGGACCACCCGTTTTGAATTAAAGTCAGATTGTGTAAATTTCTGCTATATTGTTGCCATGTCAACATGCTTCCCTTACCAGATTCTGATTACTCTCTATATTAGAATCATGCACATTTCTTTTATCTTGCATGCTAGGATTAATTGATGTCATTATGTTGACGAATTTTGTTTGTAGGTTTGCGGCAGGTTGGGTGAAATTGTATTACCATGACGACCAGGAGGTCCAGCGTGACTCAGAACTCCAGAGCTGGATCCAAGAAATACACATTGAGGGATTTTGTGGTTTTACCCACACAGGTAGAAGTCTGAATCTGACATTCATTAGTAACAGCCCGAGCAAGATTTGCCATAATTACCAAGGATCATTAATATAAATGCCTTTCAATTACACAAAAAAATATATATATACTGTTTTGTCACAAGTATCAGATTATTATAATTACTGGTAACAAATATCTTTAAGTATTTTGGATTTTGTGCAATACTTATCATAAAAAAGAGCCAAAAGAAGAAAAAAAAAATCACAGAATTGTACAAAAGTAGTGAAACTTTGGCTGATTTCTTTCTAGCCCAAACTGTAGTGACAGGTATGTCATGGCATTACACAGAATAAAAAACCTCCTATATCATTGAACCTTTTTTTTTTAATTATTAATATTTCCTCCAGGTTTTCCACAGACTTTTCAGACCACAGCAGAACTGACCAAATACATCACAATGGTGATCTTTGCAAGTTCAGCATTACATTCCGCTGTCAACTTTTCTCAGGTGAGTTCTCCTGAGATGAAACATTTGAATCTGGATTTTAATACTACATTCCATTTCATTCTGTCTGTACTCTACTGTATGTAAAGCCTGTCCAATTGTTAAATAAATGGGAAGTCTGTTTCTTTCCAATAGCATCAAATCCTGATTGAAACTATTGAATTTATATTCAGATTGACTTCAACTTATGGATGCCAAACTGCCCGCCTGCCATGTCACGTCCTCCTCCCCAGGTGAAAGGCTCAGTGACAGAGGAAGATCTTTTATCATTCCTCCCTGATGTCAACAGCACCTGCAGTGTACTCGTTGTACTGTCCTTGCTATCAAAGCCTTCTCTCGACTATGTGAGTAAAGTCATGACTAATAACAAAACAAGACCAACAACAAAAAGCCCTAGGCACGATTAAAAAAAGTGCTGATTTTTCCTCCAAAATGTAGTGAGTAGAATTAAAAATATCACAGGTGGAAAATATGTAAGTAAAGTACAAATACACAATTTTAAAATAAAAAAAAGGTACAGTAACAAAGACAATGCTATAATAGCATAGTGGAAAGCAGACACGTTTTGTAGCTTCTGTTATCTTATATCACAGCAATCTAAACTATAGGTAATTATTTTTGCCATTTAAAGTTTATTTAATGCCAAGACAAGGTGTAAAGGACAGATCTGTCCTTTGTCCTGGAGACTTTCCTATGGGGAAACCCTAGTGATGTTTGCTGAATAACATTTATATGTTCATCGTCCATTCTCACCCCTTTATTCAGAGTTTTGTGCACATTCTGCTCTCCAAGGAGCTTCTGCTCATAAGGGGCTTCTTGACCAAAGCTACAGTAGATGCCATTTGTTGAAGCCTTTTAACTGATATGGTTGCATTCAATAATGATAGCAAGACAAATATTTAGTTTCCTTAGAGGGGTACCTTTAGTAACAGTATTTAATTGTTCCTGTGTTAATGAATCAAAGTACTACATGATGTTATGCAATCATTGTGGTTGTACTGTAGGTGCCCTTGTGCCATTACCATGAGTGGTACTTCAGCAGCGGCGCTCCTCACAAGCTTGTCGAAATGGTACAGCAAGACCTGAGGACCATCACCGATGATATCCTCAAGAGGAACAGTAAACTGGAGCTGGCTTACCCATACCTCTCTCCAAATAACATTGAAAACAGCGTGGCTATCTAAATAAAAATGATTTAATAGCCATCGTTCAGTACCTAAACATAAAGAAAAAAAATCACACAATAAGCATAATTAGACTGGCTTTTATATTTGTTACAATAAGCCTTTTAAAAGCCTAATGCATCGTTACAAAGTTTAATGAAAGCTTCTGCAGAGCTGCATGAATTTTGGTATTTATGTTTCAATGCACATAGATAAGTAACTTAGTTAAGTGTTAAGTGATATAAGTGAAAAAAAAAGCCACAAAATATCATTGGATGCACAATATGTATTGTTTAAATACATATAACATAAGTTGAGATGACAGGTGTGTTTCTGTTTTTTTTTTTTTTTTTTTTTGTGGATGCCATTCAAATATAAGTAGAGTGTTTATCATCTAATTTATTTTTGCATTCAATTTCACCATCTCTGTTTAAATTAAACAGAAACGTTGACCTATGTGAACTACATTCTAGAAATGTTTATCTAAAAAATGAGGGAGGAAAAAAAATCTGAGATTTAATGACAGTACACAGACAATTGTTTGGAAATACTGTAAATCACAATTCTTTATGATAACTAAGATAAGATATTATTATCAACATAAAAGCCTTTTTTTAAAAAAAAGAAATGCCACATTTCTATAATAAACTTGTTGTTTTATCACTCAATCTGATAATATCAGGTGTAATATCCAGATATTCCCGTTTCTGTGTGCATGAAGTTTGCATGTTCTTTCCGTGCTTGGTCCTCCGGGTACTCCGGTTTCCTCCAGCAGTCCAAAGACATGTAGGTTAGGTTAGTTGGCATTCCCAAAATTGGCCATAGTGTGTGTGTGTGTGTGTGTGTGTGTGTGTGTGTGCCCTGCGACAGATTGGCACCTGGTCCAGGGTGTACCCCGCCCTGTGCCCTAAGTCTCCTGGGATAGGCTCCAGGCCCCCCGTGACCCTGAATACCGGATTAAGCTCTATAGATGATGACTGAGTGAGTGAGAATGTCCAGATATCTTAATTATAATTTCAACACTGTTATGATATGTATATGTTAACAAGTACCCCAAATAGGAGATTTGGAAGCTATTTAACTGGTCAACGGGATGTCTAGTTTATGGCTGTTTAATATGTACAGTGTCCAGATCATTGGTTCCTGGATAGTTGATCCCTGGGGGAAAGCAAATCTATGCCCCAAAATCTAGTGGAAAAGGAAAGCCTTCCCAAAAGAGTGGAAATGTCTGCATAAAAGGTCTTGTGGTTTTTTATTATTTTATATGTGATGGCTCAGTGTTTTTTTGTTTGTTGTTTTTTCTTGTTTTTGAGCTTAAAGTCCCTCAAAGTGTGAGCTTTGGTTTAAATGTTGCATGAAATTGTGTAAGTACTGTATATGGTCATGCGTGCATGTGTGGGAGTGTGTATTAAGCTTTGCAGATCCAGGAGAGTTCTCTGTTTTCTTTTGTTCCCTGTTATTTTCAGAGGGGTTATGTGTATAAAAGAGAGAGAGATAGAAAAGGCTTTTCTGTATTAAAAGGCTTTTTAAAATGTAATGCATCTTGCGGCCAGTGAATTAAGACGTGCCTGATCCTTACTAATGTAACTGGTATTTTTCATTTTAATGTGCTAAAAGCATTTTTTATTGTAGTTTCCTAATTCAGTTTGTGTAATCAACAAAGAACTTCAGCTTCATGGCCTTTTTTTTTTTTTTGCTTGCTTGCTTATCCTTGCACCTATGTGTGAGATGGGAAAGAAGTCTCCACTTTAAGATAATGGTAACAATTAACAAGCTAAAGATAGATTAGATTTGAGCCCTACCTTATAATATCAGCAACAGCTGCCTCGATGAGCAATGTATTCTTGATGATCAAATCAGCAGTCAGGTATGACAAGGTGGTCCCTTGGACCTTTGTGTTTTTCTTACTTTATGGTTTGTGTTTTGTGTCTCATCCTTTGTCTGCTCACAGTCCCATCTCACAGGTTTACTGAATTTTCTTGATTAATTGCATTACTTAAGCTCCACAGGTTTGCAGTAGTATTTGTGTTGCATCTATTGTTTGGCATAGGTTTTCACAGTCTTCCAGTTCATTTTGCTGCTCATATTCGGTTTTGTTTTTCCTGTTTAATTCATTTTAAAGCCGTACTCTGGTGTGGTGCATTCAAGTTGGCATTATAAAAACTAGCTCATGTGCAAATTAGTATATTTGCATAAAAACTCTCAGGTTACATGTATCATCTTTCACATTTCAATAATAATACATGCTGTTATTATTCAATTTTTTTTTTTTTTTTTTGCTTTCAAATTCAAAAGCTGGGAAATTTGCATGTACAAATATTCCGTTTGTAATGCTAAAATTTGGTTCAAACCATCTTATAAATAAAATAAGAATAAAATGGAATTCAATGTAGAATAATGTACTGTAGGTGTGTGTGGGTGATATATTTGATGAAATGGTCGCTCACTGTCCTTCATGGTTTTGGTAAAGAACTTTGATAAGGAAATGGTTATATTTTGTTCACTCAGTTAAGAAATCTTTTATTTATACTGCACCAGTCGTTATCTTGGTAGCAAGTCAATGCTATGTCAATATGTTTTTCAGTTTTGGATTACTTTTTTAGTTTTGTGAATTTCTTCTGGTACCAAGTCTTTATTGTGGTAGTATGAATGTCTTAGCGCTGTAAAACAATGCTGAGTTATAAACGAGTGTACTGGTGTCCTTGTAGATGCCTTAAATTTATAATTATATAAATTCTGGTTAAGGTCTTTTAGGTTAACCTGTCTTTTTTTTTATTACTAGCCAAATTCTGCTCTGTACGCATTGTTTGCACTATTCCTATTGCACCTATATTGGAACTCGATTTAGATATTATCCCATTTGTTGAATTTGTGCTTTGATGCTTTTCTGCTATATGAAGTAACTGGTTTAATCACGGATTGAAAAATACTGAGCCAAATCTAATTTGTATTACCAGCAAAGAATGTTGTTCGTGCTTTTCTCTCAGTTTGCTCAATGCCAGTTTTCAGAGGACCTCAGGTTTATTTCAAACTAAACAACACTCAATTTTGTGTTCAATTTAACTATATTCAAATGAATTCAGTTCAATTTAACTTAGATTTTTAAAAATATAATCATTAGTCTGTCCCCGATGAGCAAGCTGAGAGTGAAGGTGACGAGGAAAAATTCTCTGAGATGGAAATAGGAAGAAACCTAGAGAGGAACCAGACTCAACAGGGAACCCATCCTCATTTGGGTGATAATGGATAACATGAATTGTGTGTTAGGAGGCTGGAAGTTTAATATAACAGAAAAGTTGTCTTTATGGGATCCACTTTTTTATTGGTGGCCCAGGTACAAAACTGTCATGTGTAACTCAAAAGTGTTTTTTTTTTCCCCCTGAAAGTTGGATCTATTTGGGTATTTGATGATTTATGTCTGTTTGGGGTTTATTGTTAGGGTCCTGGTCTTACAGTACCACTGCAGCTAATCTTTAGGGGGGCTATATGGTTCCCTTCGATCTCCTTTCAATATGGAGAAAAAGGTTAATGTTATGTATAGTGTAATGTATAATAGAATCATACTATAGTGATTATACAGTTTTACAAATGTAACTGTATAATTTGCACATAGCACTGACGTCACTATATGAGAAGGAAAATATGCATCACTCATCCACATTAGCTGCATAGCATGTTGGTAAGGAAACCCAAACACAGGGCTATTGCACCAACTACTGTACTATTACAATTAATTCTTCTTCTTATTTTTTATTAGTAGTAGTACAAATATTACACTTCCCCCATGTGTATTTTCATTTCATATATGTGATTTTGCTCACATTAGGATCTCATGTGGTCTTTGTGATTATAGAGCTCTGCTACGTGCATGTTGCTGTGTGGTGGTTTTGCATTTATGCAAATTAGTAAATTTACTTAAAAACAGTCATGCTCACATATTTCACCTTCCTTGAATATACAGTATGCTGCTATTTGGTTTTGCTCGCAAAATAAACATATACATTATGTAGAATGCATAGAAAATATAGGTAAATTAATCCAAATATACCCATGTTAAAAACAAAGTTTGTTGTTGTTGCTTTGACAGTCATCTAGCATTACAATTTGGTCCTTTTCACAGTTGATCAAATCCTTATGCTTGCCCTTTTTTCTGCTTCTAACACATGACCTTCAGGAAAAAAAAGATTCACTTGCTGCGTAAAATATCCCAACAACTTCCAGAATCCATTGTAATGAAATAAGGTAGCTACTGTGACAAGGGCCAAATTGTGATGGAGGCTGGGTCAGAGCAAATCCAAAACAGCAGCGCTTGTGTCTGCAGTGATAAGGACCTACCAGTGGTCCAAGAAAGGAAAACCGGTGACTGGGTACAGGGCCATGAGTGGCTAAGACTCATTGATGCATGTAGTGAGTGAAGGCTAAAAGTTGGACCACCACCCAGTATACAGTATATGTGGTACTAAAATGAGTCTTACCTGGACAGATGGTGAATTCGAGAAATCTCATGAACAAATAGGTTATAAACAAAAGGTGCAGGCTGCATCTCTGAAGTTCTGATAGTAGTGGCAGAGGTTGGTTTTACACCATAATGGTAAGAACTCATAGACTTGGACCATAATGACATCATGAGTACTGTCCCTGGGTGTAACACGAGACATCTTTAAAGAACATTAAGTGATTGAGCAGAATTGAATATCATTGTATGGTGGTCTTTTAAGAGTTACACTCTAAAGAACATGCACTGGGTTGTTTTGACCCAAGTGCTGGGTTTAACCATTTAACCCAGAATTCGGGGTTGTCCATCTGACCCAACCAGTGAGTAAAATTGACACTCTTGCTGGGTTAACTGTTAAAGTGCTGGTTTATTTTATTTGACCCAACCAGGGGATAAAATTAACACTCTTGCTGGGTTGACACATTCCATTAGATTTGTACACAACTTCACATAATGTAAACAGATTGCTACAGAATAAGAAAATGTGAATAACTCAATTTTGACAAAAATGTTAGACAGAACCATATAATCCCAAGGTGACAATTTGTTAAATATAACATAAATGTAACACAACCACTGTCTGGAAAACAATTAAACTAAAATGCACTGTTAATCGTATTTGAATTACATAAAAAACATTTTGCATTTAATACACTGTAATGTTTAGACACTTTTTATATAAAGATTTTCAATACAAATCTTATGATGGCAAAATTACATCAAACAGTCCCAATCTAAATTAGTATTTCATTGACTTTTAAAAGAACATTAAGAATGAGAACAATAAAACTTGTTAAAATATTTTTGATTAAATGTCTCCATATTGTAAATGGAACGCAACGTACAAGATGTGTCACACAGCCATGGTATATTATACCATAACCATATTATACTAAAAATTGCCTGTTAAAAATACCCAAAATGAGATCAATCCGCTGTTTTGACCACAGCAGAGACATCTCAGCCAGCTGGAGTTTTGGCCGGCTACATGAGCTCAGAGCGCCCGTATTGCCTGCCTGGAGCTCAAATCTCTGAGATCGTTGTGGCAATTGTTTAAATAGACGCTATCTTTAATAACCGATTGATTTAAACTAAACTTTGGGACATAATAACAGTAATATTCCGAACATTTTGCAGCCTGCAAAAGAATAAACCAGTTGTTGGGTCAAAATAACCCAACCAGGTGTTCATTTGTAAACGACCCACTACATCTCATTTGACCCAACATAGAGCAATCCAACAATGTGTGTAAAGTACCCGAAATAACCCAGAATTTTGACCCAGCATAAACAAACCAACAATGTGTTTACAGAAATTACAGAAATGTGTTTACCCAGCATTTTCTAGAGTGTAAAATTAAGGAATGTTTTTATTTCAGTTGCAGAAAAAAGGGAATCAATATGCAGCTTAAAATAAAAAAAATAACTAAACATTTTCAGCTGAAGGTTATAAGGTAGTATTGGCATCCTCAATATGTGTAGGTTTGAATAATAACTGAAACTTGTAACAAAGATTTCTGTACATCAGGAGAAGTTGGCTGCATACCCAGATAAACTCTAAGCTAGACTGAATGAATGTATATATATGTGTGTGTGTGTGTGCCCTGCGATAGATTGGCATCCTGTCCAGGGTTTACCCTGCTACATTTACTTGAGTAACTTTTTGAAAGAAATTTGCTTCTATGAGTAGTTTTACTGCACCATACCTTTTACTTTTACTTGAGTAGATTTGTGAAGAAGAAACGCTACTCTTACTCCGTTACACTTGGCTACACTCGACTCGTTACTTTTCTTACCCTTTATTCTACACTTGCAGCCGGTGGATCGACCACATGTTTTTCACCAATCAGCCACAGTAACAATAACCATATGTAGTCAAATGGCCACATACAAACTTGCGGCATAGCGGGAAAAAATCTTCCGCCGTGGTCTGAAAACATCAAATTAGCAGAGGCATATACAAATCATGTTTTGCTTACACACAATGCAAAAGAACAGTTTATTATGCTGTATCTTCTTTGAACAGTATACAGGATTAAGCGGTATAGAAGATGAGTGAGTGAGTGTTACTATTTTTGTGTTTGCTTGCATGTAAACTAATACAGTATGTCATCAATTGCTATAGTAATAAAAGATTAACCAATAGCGACCAGATCTTATTTTACCTTTTGTGCCATCATTATTGTAAATAGTACCTGCAAAACTGAACACCACATACCTAGCAGGCCTGAGGAAGGTGGGTTCTTCTGAATTGGCTCATCCATGTTATCTTGCAGAAGCTTCCATAGCTGCCATTCCGTGCTGGAATGTAGGATATAAAACAGTTGTTTATGGTATAACCTTCTATACTGCTGATACTGTTTAAATATTGGATATTCCGTCTTCTGGTACCACTAGAAAAATAAGGAGAATGGACATTTTAGTCACTTATCAACATTTCTCCTTACATATCCATACATTATCATAATGACATTCAGCTTTTCACCTTAGAAATAATTTTTATAGAAATAGGATCGTACACAACCATCTCTGGGGTTTATAGATAATGGGCTGAAAAATCCTGTGAGTGGCAGTTATCCGGGTGAAAATGGCTTGTTGATGCCAGAGGTCAGAGGAGAATTGCCAGACAGGTTTGAGCTGGTAGAAAGGCAACAGTAACTCAAATGACATCGTGCTATGTTTTAGTATGCCAAAGAGCATCTCTGCCACACTGGGTGCCAGTCCTGTCAGCTAAAAGAACAGGAAACTTAGGCTAGATGGTGTTGATGGCAAAGCCTACCTCAGTATTGTTGCTTAATATGTCCCTTTATGACCACTGCATAACTCACATAGTCAAATAGGTAAAATCATCTTAAACACGTTTCTAGAACATGACATTGTGCTCATTGTACTTATGGCCTTATGCCAGCAAATCAGTAATAATAGCCTTGACAAAAACTGATTAATGCAATTTTGTCAATATAGACCAAAATCTCTAAGGAATGTGTCCAGCAAATTGTTTATACCATGAAGAATTAGCGCAGTTCTGAGAGCAAAAAGGGGATCCAACCCAGTTCTAGCAGGGAATAATTAGCAAATGAAATGGCCAGTGAGTGTATATCACAATACAATAATACAAGACTGTAGTGTTTTATCAGTAATACTATTGCATTTTATTCCTCAATTACCTAATGCCATAAGTGTTCATAGTTCATAGTTTTTTTTTATATATATTATTTTTTATTATTTCTGATTTACTGATTTCAGGCACTGAAAACTAACTTTGATGTTAACTTCAATGCTTTGGAATTATTTCCATGCTACATAACACATTTGAACGGTTTTCTCCCACAGTCCAAAGACATGCAGATTGGGCTAATTGGAGTTCCCAAATTCTCCATAATGTGTGAATGAGTGTGTATATGTGTGTGCCCAGGAATGGATTGGCACCCTGTCCAGAGTGTACACTGCCTCGTGCCCCCAGTCTACTGGGACCCTAAAGCTGTATAGACAATGAGTGAGTGAGTGATAACACAATTGAAGAAATTCAATTGTGACCTCCCTCTGCATGCTGGAGGCCATCTTCAGAAACAGAAAAAAAAAAAAGAATCAAAGGAGGGGAATAATTCACAAATTATCAAGGCACTAAATTGCAGCACTTGCTAGAATGGCATACAAAGGTAACATGCTTAGCTCATTTAGATCAGATTCCAGGTCACTAATGTTCCACTGCTGTATAAAGACGTTACAATCTGCTGAAGCTATCACCTTAAAATGTATATTTTTCATTAGAATCTCCCTATGTTACATAGTCATTAGAATTAGTTTTCGTTTGAGATTTTAGAAATACCTGATTTTAGTTTTAGAACCCCAAGCCCATAGTGGGTGCAGCATTGAGTCATACCACGGCATCATGAACATCTGTAAATGACCATTACATTTGTTTAAAGTAATTTTTACTGTATTATTTGTCAACAATCAAGCTAAATAAAAAGAATGTGATAATACCTTTGTAGAGTGACTTTTGTCACACTGACAATGGTCTAAATGAGTTAAATTGTTTTGAAATGATTTTCTTTCATGATAATTCTTTCATGATTATTTTGTATTTTTATTAAATTCTAGAGTGAGAGTTATTGTGTCATATTTTATTTTATTTTTTGCTTTGTTCATTGTTTTTATTTTTAATCATTAGCACATATAATTTCATGTTTAGAACATACTGTATAATATCATGTCGCCTTTCAAGCCTACTATGTAAATTTCATGGTGGTTAGATAAAACTTGTAGATGACCTGAAAAATAGTTTTTGTTCTACATAATAGTAGCAGGTTAACTAAATTATGACTTATATTGCCAACTAGAGGTCAAATTTAACAATCCCATGCCCTGTGGTCCTTCACATACTTATACATTTTATGGTTGAGCAATGGTTAAGGCTCTTGAGCAAGGCTCTTACTACTCTATTCTCCAGGTTCTTATGCTTTTAACACCATACATCATATTGTTTGTATTTTTATTTCACAATGCTTTTCACCAAATTTAGTGAGTTACTTCATCTACAACAAAATTTGTGAAAGAAGTATTAAAAAAAAAATCATGACAGAAATAAACATCATGACATCGTGAATTTGGCATGACCAAAATAATCACATTACTGTTTATTCAGGCTTCTACAACATTGCTTCATTGTAAATTATTCCCAAATTTGCCATTTTGTTGGCTGTGGAGTGCTTGAGTGCTTTCAGTTTTATTTAACCTGAACACCAGTGCACCGAAAGCAGCATGTGGTATTTTACTCACTTACTCATTGTCCACACCGCTTTATCCTGTATGCAGGGTCAGGGGGGCCTGGAGATCCCAGGGGACTTGGCGGAGTACACCCTGGACCCAATCTATCATAGGACGCAGAATTACACACACACTGGGCAATTTGGGAATGCCAACTAGCTTAATCTGCAGGTCTTTGGACTGTGGGAAGTGCTGTACATGCAAACTCCATCCACACAGAGATGGGAATCGGACCCAGACCCTAGAGGTGCAAGGGAACACTGCTAACAACTACAGTACACCACTGTGCCGCCTGTTGTATTCCACATTTTTATTATTATTGTTCTTCCTTTAAGCACTGTCGCCTTGCACCTCCAGGGTCCGGGTTCGATTCCCAGGCAGGTTCGATTTCTGTCTCTGTGTGCATGGAATTTGCATGTTCTCTCCGTGCTTGGTGGGTTTCCTCCGGGTACTCCGGTTTCCTCCCACAGTCCAAAGATATGTAGGTTAATTGACATTCCCAAATTGGCCATAGTGTGTGAGTGAGTGTGTGATTGTGAGTATGTGTGTGTGCTCTGCGATGGATTGGCACCCTGTCCAGAGTGTACCCCGCCTTGTGCCCGAAATCTCCTGGAATAGGCTCCAGGCCCCCATGACCCTGAATACAGGATTAAGAGTTATAGAGGATGAGTAAGTGAGTGAGAGTGTTCTTCCTTTAAATACCCATGTCCAGTCATGTTGCATGTAGGGATGCAACTATCAATTTCTTGAGAAGCATGCAACATAAAATTGAGTCACCTGCCCTCTAATTCCCTTTTTTTATTCTTGAAATTTGGAATCAATCCAAACATGGTCAAAGTCACAGTAAGATCAACTTTCTGAAAGCTTCTTTCATCAATATCTTTCTTCTTCTTTGATGTCAGTATTTTAGGGCATTTTAGAATGTGTCCAATTTGTAAAAAGGTTGCCTAGAAGTATGATAGAAATTATACTTCAACAATAGTTGACCTATTGAATAAAAAAGGATGAACAAAGGTAAAGAAAGAAAAAGCCAATATCTATGAATTATATATATATATATATATATATATATATATATATATATATATATATATATAGATTAATATAGATATTCACTAAGACCATTTTGTGTTGTAAATTGACATATTTATAGTCAGTATTTTCTAAACTAAATTATTTTAAGTGATTTGCCTCTGCTTTTTAGCAGCTTAAAAGTTATTATTACCTACAGTGGTTCACAAAAAACTGTACAGTTTGAACTGTATTCATTATCCGAGACAAGACCATATCCCAACTCATACATTTCATTTGTGTTGAAACATTTTTACAAAATGCGTAAAACCAGAGCAATGACAGTGTTGATATGCAAACTCACCTAGCACATGTACAGTGCATTATCTTTTACCTATTTCTTATGAAACAGGTTTAATTTAATTCAGTATCATATTTTCTTACTAGTGGATGAATAATACTAGAGAAGTCCTTGAGAAATTGTAAATTATGGGATTTTTTTTTTTTTCAATTTTGCACTGTTTTTCCAAAGTGGAATGCTGAATATGACTCATTCTAGCCCGTTAGAGACTAACAATATGTAGGAAAATGCAGGAAAAAATCATGCCCCGTGCCACCACCTGTCAACTCATAAGTGTTAAGTCTCTTCTCTCAAACAATCCAAGAACCATAGCTACCATCAATGGTTTTCTCGGATATAAGTAAAAGTAGCACACGAGTGCTTTGTCCTTTTTTAAAAATCTCTCTCTTACACACACTTTTTTTTTTAACCTTCCTAAGGTCTTCTACACCAACCCAATTATATGTCCTCCACTGGCTTGTTGTAGCTGCTTAAAACAGATTTAAAACATTGATGCTTGCCTATAAAGACAAACCAGGGCATACTCACCTCAACAAACTTATTGCATCTTGCATTGATCCATGCTTTTTCTGCTCCATTAGTACTGCTCGATTGGTCCCACATCTCTCAGGGCACAAGAAAGGCATGCATCAAGATGCATATACAGTAGATGGTGGAATTAAATTCCCGTAGATTATCAAACAGTTTTTGAGTTTCTTGAGTTTTAACAGAGTTTCTGACTTGTCTTAAAATTATGTTTCTTTCTGAACCATTTAAATTTGATATAAAAAAAAAAAAGAGACTAAAAACTACATTTTAGACTGATGTTTTCATGTTTTATTTCATGAAATAGGAAAACAGCATCAGGATTTACTTTCTAAAAGAGAATTCACAGCAATTTGCCCTGGATAAAGGTATTTGCCAAATGACTTGGATGCAAATATAAACGTAAATGAAAAAAATTGATGTGTTCACATGTATTTAAGATACTAGCCTTGTTTTTATAAACATTTGGTTGTCGATTATAAGTGAAGAGCTTTATCTTGGCTTGAGTAGGGTTTCAGTGGAAAAGAGCAGGTTTTGGTTCACAAAAGATTTTCATTAAAATATCTACTTTCTATGTTCATATAAATATAAATGACTTTGGGTTTAGTGGGAGCTCAGTGGGTTAAACTGCGTTCACACCGAACGCGGCGAGAGCGTCAAAGAAGCGTCAAAAGTCATTCATTTTCAATGGGAGCCGGCGGCGAGGGGAGGCGAAGAGCGGCGCGGGGCGGGGCGGCGCTGCGAGAGCGGCGAAGGGAGTTGAAATCAGCTCAGCTTTAGGGTAATGAGCTATGACGCGGTTGAGCGGCAACCAATTAAAAGAGAGGTCCTCCGCTTGAGAGGATTCCGCGGAACGCAGTCCTGTAACTTTTGTTCCGGCGACATAAGTTCCCAAGCAAAACGGAGGAGAGGTTGATTATTGCGATAGCGGGTGTTTATTAATTATTAATGTTATTTTAATTAAAGACAAAGTCTAGTAAGTGATTCTAATGTTATAATAATAAGAAAAATAATATAATAAAATATATATATTGAATTAGACAAGCAATTCACAATGAACAGAAGCCACACCATACGAATGGCTTATAATTTGTTTATACAGTTCTTTCTATGAATCAATTTCTTGTTATCTTCCACATTTTGGTCAGTCTCCATAAGATCAACAAGCTTGATTGCTTTGCGGCCCCTTTAAATACAATAAGAAATATAATAAGAAAGGCATTCAGTCTACGTCAGAGCGGCCAACAGCGGCGAAGAGCGGCGACAGGCGTCGGCGGCAGGGCGGCGAGAGCGAACTGTGACGCTCTCGCCGCGTTTTGTGTGAACGCAGGGTTACGGCTCTGAGATGCTGATCAGAAGGTTAGTAGTTCAAGACCTAGCTCATGTTGCTACTGTTGAGCCATTGATCAAGTGGTACTGTATCATGACTGACCCGAACTCAATGGCTCTGGTGGCTAAGTCTCTAGGTTTGGGGACCGGAGGTTCTAGGGGACCTGAGCCCTGCTTTTGGTGGGCTACCACACCCCATACTACCTAGCAACTGCTTGCAGTGTCGTTCACAAGTCCTGACAAAATGGGAGGATTGCATCTGACATAAAACCTGCGCGGATTAAATGATCCGCTCTGGTGACTCCTTGGCAGGAGCAGCCGAAAGAAAGTTAGTGCTTGGTAGTTTGACTAAATAATGTACTATATAATTTCTTATCATTACCTCACTCACTCACTCATCTTCAATACCGCTTAATCTTGTATTCATGGTCATGAAGGCCTGAAGCCTATCCCAGGAGACTTAGAGCATAAGGCAGGGTACACCCTGGACAGGGTGCCAATCCATCGCAGGGCACAGACACATAGGCAAACTCACACACTCATTCAGACACTACGGTTAATTTGGGAATGCCAATTAACCTAACCTACATGTCTTTGGACTGTGGGAGGAAACCCACCAAGCACGGGGAGAACAGGCAAACTCCATGCACACAGAGACCGGAGCCACCTTGGCCAACAGTGCTAACCACTACACCACTGTGCCGCCCTCATCATTACTGTTCACCATCAAATACCCAGGGTGGGTGAAAAGTAATTAGGCTTTAAAAATTGGTAATAAATACCAATTAATTTTTTTTTCAAACTAACTGTACATGTACTTTAGGAAAAAGTAAGCAAATATTTACATTTCAGCATAGGCACCCATGGTGTCAACCAGTTTCCTCAAATGGCCAGGAATGAAATGCACTTCTCAAGTAAGCCACTGGGATATTGCTGAGAACCTCCTGAATCCATGCCTTAAAGTACTCTAGTGTGTCCTCCAGCATTTTCCAGTATGTTGGCTGGGATGATGCAGATCTCAAGAATGGCCTCTAAGATATCCAAATCTCACTCCATGTGATAAGTGTACAGGACAAAAGTCTCGCACACTTGAGGACCTGGAAGCAGTACATGTACCTATACAATTTGTTTACGTGAAATTTATATTAGAAATATGGACATTATTTTTTTAAGGTCTAGTTACTTTTCACCCAGCCTGTATAAACATCAATACAGAATGCCCATTCAAAAACAAAAATGTGGTCACTGACTTTTGCATAGTATGACATATTATGAAATGTAAATATTCCCCTTTTAACCAACTTTAAACAACCATATCAAAGTATACATCAATTTAAACCACTGTCAAAATAAATGCAATTTGCAATCTCATTAAGAAAAACTCTATAAACAAACATATGTACAGGGAGGGAGCAGCTTTCTACACATCAGCTTAGTTGCAGTAGTCATGCAATAAATAGTATATAATGAGTGTTCAAGTCAAACCAGGACTAATGATTGTGTACAATAACAGAACACAGTTATGAAAGTAAAAAATAACCTTTATTTCTCTATATAATTCCCTGCTACTCCAGTGCACTTAGCCCAGGCATTTTACTAGCGTTTTTTTTTTTCTGCCATCAACGTAGAAAAGACATCAAGAGAAAACAGTACTGATAAATATTGTGCTATTGGAAACTCAATGGCTACACCATCTTGAGTATTTGCAGACTATTTTTAAAATAGTCCTCTCCTCCCACAGACTAAAACACCTAAAAAACTATCATTTTAGGCAGACAAATCAATTCAACAAATAAAGTGAATTTACAGATATTAAACACCTAAGTGTTAGTAGCAAACCAAAAGTTCCTGAGATGATATAAAAAAGATCACATATGCACACAAATACACCCATGCAAGTTTGCAACATATGAGGGGCACTGAAGTCAAACTAAACTTTTAATTTTGCAGAATATATAATATTATATACTGCTACATAAATGCACTTATTCCAGTATTTCACTAGTGCTTGGTTACCATGATGTAATTGATGTTAATGAGTAATAGGGAGAAATACACTGTCAGCCAAAAAAAAAAACGTTACAAAAAGACTTACAAAAGTTTAAAGTTTCTTTTAAGTTTCTTGTCTTTTGTGGTTATTAACTAAGTGCCATGAGTCAAACACTCCTGAAACAGTAACACCTTGCTATGCTATGACCACAGGATATACTGTACAGTACCTTGAAAAGTATTTATAACCCTTGAACTTTTCAGCCCCCTTTACTCTGATACCCCTTACAAAAATCCAGTGGCCTTCAGAAATCACCTAACTAATATATAGAGTCCATTATTGTGTAATTTAATCTCTGTATAAATACAGCTGTTCTGTGAAGCATTTGTTAGAGAACATTAGTGAACAAACAGCATCACAAAGCCCAAGGAACTCCCCAGACAGGTCAGGGACAAGTTCTGGAGAAGTTTAAAGCAGGGTTGGGTTATCAAAAAAATATCCAAGCTTTGAACATCTAAAGGAGCACTGTTCAATCCATCATATGAAAATGAAAGTATGGCACAACTGCAAACCTACAAAGACATGGCTGTGCACCTAAACTGGCAGGCTGGGCAAGGAGAGCATGAATCAAAGAAGCAGCCAAGAGTCCTATGGCAACTCTGGACGAGCTGCAGAAACCCACAGCTCAAGTAGGAAAATCTGTACACCGGATAACTATTAGTCATGCGCTCCACAAATATGGGCTTTCCGAAAAAAGCCAGTGTTGTGAAAGAAAGCCGTAAATTCTGTTTGCGACAAGTCATGTGGGGGACACAGCAGGTACGGAGATTCCCCAAAAGACTTGCAACTCTAATTGCAGCGAAAGGGTGCTTCTATGAAATATTGATTTAGGGGGAATGAATACAAATGCAACATTTTTCTGTTTTTTTTTTTTTTTGGTAAAAAAGTTTGTAAACCATTTATAATTTTCCTTCCACTTCACAAGTATGTGCCACGTTGTGTGGTTATATCACATAAATTCTAATTAAAATCATTTACGTCTGTGGTTGTAACATGTCAAAATGTGGAAAGGTTGAAGGGGTCTGAATACTTTTGCAAGGCACTGTATCTTCTGATATAGTTGTTTAAGTTTCACTACATCAGTTATGATTATATACCTTGTTGGCAGCTTAATCATATCAATTACAGCAGTAATTATCCTATTTGATTTGTTAGATCCAGAACATGACTTTAACATGGCAATAACTCGCAGCCGAGGTCCTGTAATGTGCAAGTAGTATTTGTAATTGCGTGTACAGTTCCAGGTTTAACAGATGCATTTAATTAGTCATTGATTTTCACGGGAAAAACTGCAGTGAGTCCGACCCACCACGGGTTGGGTTGTCATTCATGGGCTATGAAATTCTGTTTTCACCATGCACACATGTTACTGTGGCTAAGTGTCTCATCATTGTACTGTTCTTGAAATTTTAAAAATCAGTTTTACATCTTCAATCAAGAAATTTCATCACAAGTTCTGGTTTAACTTGAACGCCCCTCGTAGTAGCATTTCAAATCCTAAATTGAATAAATACAGTGTTTCAGTTAGCTGAGCTAAAAAACTAAATACAATCAAAGGTGTTAAATCCGAGCAGTGTCACCCTGCCACGACTGTAGATGTCATGGTCAGAACCTTGGTTCATCCTCTTCACCAGGTTCTTCTCATAGAGCAAAGGGTGGTAGGCTCCCAAGGTGCAGGCTGCATCTCTGAATTTCTCATAGTAGTGGCAGAGGTCAGTTCTGCGTCGTGACGGCAGGAACTCATAGACATGGACCATGTCGCATACCGACATCATCAGTACTGTTCCTAGGGGAAACAGAGATTTTTTTACAGAGCTGGTCATTGTGCAGAACTAAATATTATTGTATTGTTTATTAATGTTGATCTTCATCTTCATGTACTGAAGAAATTTGCAATTAATGGAATGTCTATTTTGGTTTCTTCAAGTAAGAAAGGAGAATTCATTTTCTTACTTAAATCTGAAAAAGAAATACTCTGTTTTTTTTGGGCCATGCAGAACAAACAGAAATTCTATACTAAGAGAATAATAGTTGTTATGTAAACAGGCAGGTGCAAGCTTGATGGATAATTTAAAGATATTGTGTAGCATCTTTGGCTGCCAACATATGTTAAATGCTTTAAAATTTTTGTTTTGGAAGTGACTATGTTTTTCATGTCTAATAAAAATATTAAATTGAAGAATTCATAAAAGTACGTAAAGAATAAAAAAAATTTTTTTTCTACTGCATTGTCATTACTGTAAGTACCTTTAAAACTGAACATCACATACCCAACAGGCCTGAAGACGGTGGGTTCTTCTGAATCGGCTCAGCCATGTTATCTTGTAAAAGCTTCCACAGCTGCCATTCCATGCTGGGATGTATGATATAAAACAGCTGTTGGGGGTGCAGTCGTCTGTACCGCTGATACTGTTTAAATATTGGATAATCCGTCTTGTTGTACCACTAACAAATAATGAGTGAAAAGGTCAGTCATGTATAGTATTTACAGTATGTTTCTTAGTGTATTCATTCAAATAGTATCAACCTGTTGATATTTTCCCATTATATATTACTGTTTTTTAAAGGAGCAGCAGTAGTTTCCTCATTGTAATTCCCGTACATTTCTTATCCATAGTCATTAGAATGACTCTAGAGTTATTTCATATACAATTATAGCCCTAATTCTTCAAAAAAGTTGAAGCACAGCCAATCCTGATTTCGTAAGCAAAATGAGGGGAGCTCCTACCTGATCTACTGTATGAGCTATATGAACCATTTGCCCTTGCCATCCCGCTAATTTTACTACATGGTAAATTAATAATTTATCTGTGAATTATAGATAATACAATTGTACATTTGATCAGGCCCAATTAAAATTGTTGAGATTATAAGTGACTGTACATTTCTGTTCTACATTTAGATCATAAAATAATTAAATTTAAAAACAGCTTACTAAAATTGGTAGAGAAATCTTTCTCCCCAGAAAAACAACAGCTGTCTAGACAAACTAAAACTGCTCTATGAGGATACAGTCTTGTAACACCCACACAAGAGCAGCTGGCCAATGTGGATACATAACTGTAAGACCCGGCTGAAAGCAGCTGTTGAATGAGGATGCTGCCATGAAAAATGTGCTGATATGAGAGATTTGCCTCATAAGTGCTATGAAAAACTTAGCAAGCAAAACTGAAAAAAGCTGATCAGAAAAAGAAACGTGAAAACCATTTTTCAATTTGAGGTCAGTTAATTTTTTAAAACGTTTATTTATTTATTTATTTATTTTTTGACACAAAAAACAAAAAAACAAAACTTATTCCACAGACTGCTCCCCACAGAGGCTACTACTGGAAAGCACTTTGTTCACTTTGCACATATGAAAACATGGTCATACAAAGTGTTTATTTTTTTCCAAACTGCAGTTTTTAAACACAGTTGCTCATAGCATTTAATATAGGAAATAAATAATAGAATTTTACTCTCCCTTTTTGTCAGGTATAAAGTCACAAAACACAGCTTCATTTTAGTGGTGTAGTTCCATCCATTTCTAATTAAAATAAATATTTTTTCATGCATTAAGAAGTTAGACTACTTTTGATTCTATCAACGGGTAAAATTAAGAATCTAACTTCTTACAGCAGGGCACAGAGAACTTTTTTCCAGAATATTTCCCTAACAATGCCGATCTTCAAATAACGTATGTGCCTTGACCTCATTTGGATTATTAGGCTTTTTACCTCACCTGAATTTCATGGATCATGGATTTGCTTCATGGACAATGAAGACAACATAGCATAATTTTGGAACAGAAAACCACACAGATTAAATGCTTCAACACTATAACTACTACTAATACTAAAATTAGAGACAAGGTAAAACTGTAAAGTCAGCATAAAAGTTATAATTATCAAAAGTCCAATGGGTATGCAGAGCCCTAAAGGAAACAACCATGAGACAACCTCCAGGACAAAACATCAGTGAAGCTCATGGTCACTGGAGGCTTAAATTTCACAAAGCAAGTCAGTGAATGGCATGGTATGCTATTTGGCATGCTGTTTCTCAGGAAGTATAAGTTTAATTTAGCTGAATTTGAGTAATTTTTTTACTCATGTTACATTGCATGTACTTTAAATAAATGTGTCAAATTGATCAATTGGAGAACTGATTTCAGGCAATGAAAAATAATCATCCCCAATACCAAGTAAACCCATGGACATCACAGGACAGTGATAAGTCAGAGGTAAGTGCTAACCACTCTCTTCTGCATGCAGGAGGCTCAATGATAGCTATGGTTAATATATTTATGTAATACCTCACTTTGGTCCCTTAAACTATATATATAGCAAAGAATACTGTTTTAGTACAATGTAAGCAGAATTTAAATTAAAATTCTAAAAAAAAAAAGGAAATAAAGTTACGAAAGGAAGCTAAAATTTCATCAAATCTAGAGAAAGATGCACTAAACTGGCAACACTGACTAGAATGGCATACAGATGATAAGGAAGTAACATGCTTACCTCATTTAGGTCAGAGGAAAAAGGGGCAGGATCCCAGGCCACTAAAGAGCCATTTCTATACAATGAACTGGACAGGAAATTGAAGTCTTCTGATGCCATTACCTTATAGTGAATCATTGTCATTAGGTTTGTCCCATGCTATATAATATTTATAAGGCTTTTTTTAAGGCTTTAGAAATACATTACCTGAGAATTTATCATACGAACTGTAGTTTTAGACCCAACATCTTTCTCAAAGCCTCTAGTGGGTGCAGCATTAAATCGTACCACTGCATCATGAGCATCTGTAAACAAACATAGCATTTCATAAGGTAGATTTAAGCTGTGATGTTTTTTTGTCATTTGAGTTGACAAGCTTAATAATAATGTGAAGATGTCTTTGTATTTAGCATGTTGGATTTTTGTCAAACAATGATAATGGTTTAATTATGGGAAAGTGTTTATTTTTTTTACTTTGTGCAAATTGTCGTGCAATTCTGCAAGCTGTTATGCAGTTGAACTAATGACTAACAGTGAGTGTAACATGGGTGAAAGTATTTTTTTTTTTTTTACCGATCCTATGTTGTCAAAAGGTAAGGAGAATAAAACATGAAAGTGGTGGACAGTCCTATAAATCTCATAAATCTCTCTTTATATTTCCACTTATTCCTCCATAGAATACTAATGGTGTTAACGTCTAGAAAAAAAAGCATTAAATGGAAAGCTAGTGTGTACAATCCCTTGTCGCATACATCAAGTAGGGTTGGAGAGCGATTTGGTATTCAGTCTTGTGTTTGGAACAGTGGCGGCCAGTCAATACGGGGTGCAGGGGCGCCGCCCCCCTTAAAGTTAGGTAGAGAAGAATGCTCCTATAACATGTAATTATTCATGATAATTATTTATTTTAATAATGAAAGAAAGTAATTTAGTCACAATATTCCACTGTATTTCATAATATAATTTATTTGCAATAAAAAAAATCTAAACTGTTTTATGTTCATTTGTGTTCGTTTACGGGGGACAAACGAGTGTTTATGTAGACACGTAAATTTTTGAAAAGCATGTGACTTGAGGCTGAGCTCTGATTGGATTTTGTCAAATCATCCTTCGGGTGCAGCACTGTGAGCCCTGACCCCTCCGTCTTTTGTTCTTAGCGAATCAATATTGTTTTTAAATATTTGGGCTCATGTGATTGAACCATTCTCAACGAGTCTTCTAGCACTTCTTATGGCAAGCGGAGCTGGCTGACTGGATGCAATGTGAGTCATGCCTTTATTTTATACTAGTAGTAATGATGCATAATCACCTGATAAATGGCTATTTACAGGCGAGTATTAAAAGTTTAATTTTAATTTTGTTTGCGCCCCCCCCCCAAAAATATTTTTTTTGCACCACCCGCCACTGGTTAGGAACTAGTTAGCTTTGTAGCCATAAATAAAAGAACTCAAGCTAGAACAAAAAATTGTTTATGATGACAGAATAATCAGATTTGATTTCTTGCAGGGATAGCTTTTGTGACTGGATTTGAATGTGGGTTTTGGCTGGCAGTTGTTCTTTCTTCAGTACTGTGGACCATTACGACCTACTTTCACGCATGCTGGCAACTGACAGTTTGTGTGATTAATGGTTATTTAAATACCTGGGATATGGAGTGATACATAGTTAAACATCCCAGTGCTGTTACTGTCTATTATCACCACCTGTGAAATGCTGTCCTTCAGGTGCCTTTTTGGCAAACTCCAAGCAGGTTGTCACGTATATATATTTATGTAAAATAACTTTTAAATACATTAACAAAACACTACAAACACATTTTATTTTGTCATTGTGGAATTTTGTGAGTAGAATGATGAGAAGATGAGAATCCAAAGGATTTCAATCTATTTTAAAACAAGTATGAAACTTTCATACTTGTTTGAAAACTTTCTGTCATCACTGTAGCTTCTTTATGCTAATCAATAATATTTAAGTTAAGTGGAGCATTTCATTTAATTGTTAATATTTTTTTTTAATTAAGATGAAAATCATACACACCAATCTCTTCCCCTAGTCCAGAATCTCGCAGAGAACCTGCAGACGTCACAACAGCACATGTTTTAAATGGGCCAAGTGCAGAGGTCAGGGGTTGAGTAGGCAGACGGGAAGCCCAGAGAAATTTAGTAAACGGCTCCATCTCTGGCGTTAATGTGGTGATTTTTACCCTTTCTTTGAGTTGGCATAGGAGCTCTGGGCCATTTCGTTTTCGTCCTCTTTTTCTACCTTCTGAGCCAGAGGTATTCACACCATATTTATTAATCGCCTAAATTAGAAAAAGCTTTTGTTATAAAATATAAAGCTCAAAAAACAAAATAGTGATGTTTAAATGTTGTTAGGTCTTGTGTAGAGATTGCATTCACTTTACTAAAGAGTGAAATCATGTGAGTGAAAATACAGAGATCTTACTCTCATCTACTTCTTACCTGATAGTTCTGCACCACCTTATTCAGCCTAATGCCCAGCACACTGCTAGACATCTCATCATTCCATATCTCCCCAGCCTTCCCTTTGGCAAAAAAGAAATCACTCATTTTCTGACTGGATGTGTCTGTTCTTGTTAGGCTCCATAGAATAGTCTTAAAAATAAGAAGAAAAAGGCTTTTGAAAATTTGAATTTTGTCTTCACATAATAGCAATTCATGCAATTATGAAACATGAAGTCTTGTAACAGATGGACGTGACATGTATATACTGTACATTGTATTCACTAACAAAACAGTTTAGGACTTATATTCCTTTTCCTGTGAATAAACTAGAGAACATACAGATACTACATCACTGACAGGCAACAGAAAAGCATGTCAAAGCACAGCGAACAGATCTTGTAGTTCGCGCATTAATTTTTAAACCTAACACATATGTTTTCGATGGTGTGTGCCCTTGGCTGTGCCAGAGTCACTGTCCTTACCTCCAAGAAGGCATCAATGGCAGGTATACTGTTTTCTGTACACAGTGTATACAGTACAGCAATAATCATGCAAAAAAGAGCAAGGTACATAACACCTCTACAAGCTCGACGCCTCAACTGCCAAAGCTTGATAACATGATTCATTGTACCACCTGTGACCTAAGGAAGACATGGGTTTTTAGCTATTTAATTTACATTTAGGACATGCACATTAGGTTTATAATCATGGCATGAAAGGAGAAATTAGACAATGAAAAGAAAAATAAGGCTGGATATAAAGATTTATTTGGAGACACTGTTGTGACTTCCCCAGTGTGTTATCAGGTCCATTATAGGTAGGCCTATTTACTAAATATATTTGTGCTTTAGATATGGTAAACATGTTGCTCCTTTTGTTACAGTAGTAAGCCTTGTTGTAGCTATTTTAAACATTTTGCTTACAATAATTTACAGAAACAGTTATTTACACATAGTATTTTATTGATTATTATTTAGAATTAAAAAAAAAAATTTTCCTTCAAAGTTCATTGGAATTATTCTGAATATTCAAAACATTCAAATCTTTGATGGCATTTTAGGGCCACTTAAAAAAAACAACAACACATTGTAATTTTGCTGTTTAATAATTTTATATTAAGATATTGTGTGTAAGATATCTCTCTTTCAATATTAGCTTTAATTATTGTATATTGGAACCTTGGATTACGAGCATAATTCGTTCCAGAAGCGGGCTTGTGTTCCAAAACACCCGTAAACCAAATAGAATTTTCCCATAAGAAATAATGAAAACTCAAATTATTCATTCTACAGCCCAAAACAATAAATACATAAAAAATAATTCATACAATATATAAAGTAAAAATGAAACAAATTAGCCTGCACTTAACTTAAAAAAAAAAGTAAAAATTAATCCCAACAGATAAGTGTTTCCGTTTGTGTGCGCACACGCTGTGTATTTGTATGTGTGTGTGGAATTAGCCCCTCGCCTCATCTTAAACAGTATATACCAAATAAACAAGTGAAAATATGCTCAGGAGAATCAGGAAATAGTGTCGGTCAGGTTTGAGTATGTAAACGAAAACTTGCATCATGATGACCTAATACAGCTGTACAGGGGATCGAAGGCTGAGTTTTGATAACCCCCCCTCCCCCTCTCACACATACACCATCCTTTCACTCTCTTTCTGCAATATAAACAATCAAACAATAGTTTGAGATATTGTCTCAACTTGTCTTAAAACTCCATGAAAACGGCAAATCAAACAAGGGGTTTAGTCTATTGCAACCTGACATTCAAGCCAGTTGAAGCTTTTGGGAAGATAAGAACATTGTTTATGAATGATCTGTGGCTATACACTAGCATACTGTAAATTCTCTGCAGCGCATTAAAGGAAGTTAGAGATTATTTATTTGTGATGTGACCCTCCTTAATTTTAAAATTATGTGGCTATTCTTTTTCAGATATGATACAGAGTAAAAGTAACAAATTACATGTTTTCTTATCACAGAGTACAGTAACAGTATTTTTGAGGATAAATATAGAACAATGTGTTAACTTGAGGTTGCATGTTTTATTAAATATGTAAATTAATATAATATTTTATATTTCTGTTTATTGTACAGAGCAAAACACATTAATCTATTTACTGTAACTCTGGTGAGATTACATGGCCAGAAACTGCTCAGAATTTCACTTCCCATAATGCACCAGCTCCACCAATTGCAGTTAGTTAGTCACACCAGGATATGCTTTGGCAGAGAAAACTATATGTTTAAATAAACAGATATAGATAAGGCACCATGGCCCCTTTGAACAACAAAGACCATCAATAAACTCTAATGCAGTGGTTCTGAACCCTGGTGCTGTAGTGGATGTGAACAGAGAAAATATGCAGGACAGGAGAGCCTTCAGGACCAGGTAGCGAGAACCACTCCTATGATGTCACATTTACAGTCACCTGAGGTCTGTTTATGCACACTTTCCTCATTCACTACCACACCCTATGTACTGTATACACACTTTAGACTCAAAGAATTTGCAAAATAGTGCTTGGTATACTTTGTGTGAACTTACTAGGCCTTGAATTCATCTATATTCATATTCTGTTTTGTTATTTTTGGATTTGCCTTTGATATACTGTTTGATATTCAACTGACTCCTTGCTTGACCTACTTTGATCTTGCTGTATGTCTTAAATTTGTTTGCCTGCGTGCATTTGCATTTCAAACACTTTAAATACATTTGCATCTGTCTCAGCATCACTCCCTGACACCTGGAAAAGTGTAATCCAAGGATAAGCCAGTATGTGCACATTTAAAATGTTTTAAAAAAAAAGAAGTTTAGGATCACATGATGGTTCCTACAGATTTACTTTAAAGTAAGTAACCTTACAGGATATTAGTCAGTCCCTTAAACTGCTGACCTTACCCATGTTATTAACAAACAAGGCACATGACAATACAAATTATATTTGTTTTTCATAACCATAAAATTTTCTTGTTAGTGTTCTGATTGGCTGCCGATTAGAATTGGACAATAATCACTTAATTTTACAAATCAGTTGTTTCTCAACTGGCCGATCACCTAAACCGATGTTATTGTGATGACGCAAAATACATGAGTCAGCAGCCACATTCACATGCAGCTGGCAGTGTGTGCATGTTAGCAAGTCACTTTAAAAGACATCAAATTTGCAATATGCAAAGTTTATTTTTAAAGTGAAACCAATGGGGGGGACATCTGTCAAAATATTTACCACAACAAAGCTTATTTGGCATTTGCCAGAACAACGCATTGTGAATAATCTAAATATGAAAAGTTACCCTCAAAGGCAGCAGCTAAATCTTGTAACTTGACCCTCACTCAACCACCAAAAGCAGTCAAATAGCTCTAGCCTTACTCAGCAGGGAGTAAAAACTCTTAAACCATTACCACAAAAATAATAAGAGAGAAATAAAGAGCTCTGGCCGAGGCAGTCCAGATTTACCTTATTGCATGCGGGCTGACAGTGAACGGACTTACTACTACTGCTTACTAATGAGTAGTCATGATTGGCTCACCGAATACAGAGTGACTGATGTGAGTGTTTATTTAAAAGCATTTGGGAGTTTTGATTTGTTATTAATTTATGCCGTCTCTACAGAAATTAGCATTACGGCATTTGAGAGTGCCCCTTGATGCTATTTAAGAAATTTTTGCTCTTTCTCTTGCTCTTCAGTCAAACATAGGCTGTTGCCTTTTTTCTTTGAATTTTCTTTAGAATCTACATGAAATAATAAGAGAATAGAATGTTACCTA
The DNA here is from genome assembly GCA_013621035.1 of Clarias magur. Taxonomy (NCBI): domain Eukaryota; kingdom Metazoa; phylum Chordata; class Actinopteri; order Siluriformes; family Clariidae; genus Clarias; species Clarias magur. The sequence goes on from QNUK01000026.1 coordinate 3,732,972, forward strand.
TGTTCCCTATGTTAGAATTTATTTAACTTTCTCTAATGATTATGTTTGTGCACTACAGTTTAGAACAGTTATGTTACTGCTATAACAATAAATAAATAAACAATACTACACAATAAGTAAAGCACTTTAAAACAACCCTGATCAGAGCACTCCTAGTCTGTAGGTGTTTCTTATTACTTAAACCTTTTTAATTGCATGTGATAAGATCTTTATTAAGCATGTTATTACTATTATTATTTACAGTTAAACATTAACATGTTTATAAACTATTCTTAGCATGCAGATATTCCGTTATAAAATATTATATTAACAGTACATGATGATGACTGAAATTGTATTTAAGCAATATCATATTAGAGAAAGTGCTGTTGTGCTAGATATCAGCACGGCTGTGCTGCAGCCGTAGGCATGATTAGGCATCAAAGCCGTGCTGATATTCAGTACAACAGCACAACCTTCGGTGTGATATTGCTTTTATATAACAAAATTTCTTATCAACAGATTAAGAGCTATATGATTATTTAAACAGATAGTTTTCTCCACCAACACATATCCTGGCGGAACTAACTAACTGCAACTGGTGGATCTGGTGACCGACAGTTACTGCAATTAAGAGGGGTGACAGAATTTTTTTTAAATCTTACAGATACTATGTAGCCAAAAGATGAGGGGAATAATGTACCTTGTACAAATTCTTCACTTTAGTTCCACTTATTCTTCTTTTTGAATATCAACCGTGTTAACTTCAGGTAATGTTATATTTTATTTAGATAACTACAGTATTGTCATTCAGGTTCTTAACAACAATACTGTAGCTATCTAAATAGAATGTAGAATTTATAAAAAATTATTGATGTTCCTATTTCTGCTGTCAATAAAGATTAGGCTTCAGTGTTGTAGTTTATTTAGTTGATTTTTTTGTTGTTGTTGTTATTGAAATTTAAGGACGTTTGTTTCTTTATTTTTATCCATTAAAATAACTGGGGATGGTTGTCACAAGTGGGCAAGATGTATTTGGCAGCCCATGTTTTTTTTTTGTTGTTGTTTTTTTTAACAGTATAAGCTTGAGGAGAGTTATGTTCCTTCTATTCCTACCTGGTATTTTACACTTCCATTGTACAATGAAAGAAAATTCGTTGAGATTCCTCTTTATGAAGGATTCAAATTTTTTTTTTTTTAAGTGACAGCTCTATTACCGCTCTCTCAGAAATACTCAGACATACACGAGAGAGAGAGAGAGAGAGAGAGAGCGCGCGCACTATCCCTTGCTTATGACTATACGGAAAGGTTTATCAACTGCATTATGAGCAAGGCTACCATCTAAAACTGTACTTTCTTTCTTTCCTTACACGAATGCTTTCTTTCTTTCATTCATTCATTTTGTTACTGTTTTTTTGTGTGTGTGTTATTTTATTTTCCGTTCCTCTCAATTTCTCGACGCACTTCTGCAAAACTGTGTCTTGCTATAACCATGCCAGTAAACTCAATTTTAACAGAAATGTTTAAGCGACAGAACTATACACGACTAGCCAGTCAGTTTACCTTGATTGTTCTTCTTGAATTAGCCCAGAATGACTGGTTTTTATAACCGGAGCGCTTCTTGGCGTGTGGGCGCGCGAGTCTCCTACCTGTGCGTGCGGCGGTTAATTACTCCCCCCTTTTTCCCCGGGCTCGGATGCTGAGAGCAAGTAAAGTTCCGCTCTGTGACTCTCTTTAGTCTGACCGATGCTTTGCTATAAAACACCACTTCAACGGGCAAATTTTGGAGCCACTGGCAAGGAGACAGGATGAAAATAAAGAAATGAATGTTCTTTGCCAATTTCTCGCCCAAAATGTTTAATATTTTTTAAATCCCATTGATGTTTCTTGTAAGATAATAAAGGTCTATGGTGGCTGGAGAGTGCTTTTTGTACAGTATGATGAGGCAGTTAGTTGCCATCTCACACCTGCATATGATCTACAGTAACAATACACTATATTTATAATATGGAACACTGGCAACTGATGTCTGTGTCAACATAAAAGTCCTAGGACACAAAAAGAAAAAAAAAATAATGAAAAAGAATTCCATAGAACTTATATAAATCAAACTTTTTTTTTTTTTAAGTGTCAATATTTTGGTGTGAGCACCACTGTCACGGCTTTAATCCTCCTGGGCATGGAATTCACCAGAGCTGCACGTGTTGTTAATGGAATTCTCCTACTTCTCCATAATGACATCAGGGAGCTGATAGACACATGGCGCTTCGCCACCTTCCGCTTGAGAATGCCCCACAGCTGTTTGAAAGGGTTCAGGTCTGGAGATATACTTCCCCACTGACAAACAAGTGAACATAATTAATAGGAAATGTGTCTTTGCATGGTTAAAGATCACTTTTGTTGCCAGATATTGTGACATTGAGTTATTTTCAGAGGACAGTAAATCCGCGTGTGCTGCACATTGACTACTCTAAAATACATCCAATATTTTCCTGTGAAAAGATATACTAAAATCTAAAATGATTGCTGAAATTACAGGTGTGCACTCACTTTTGTTATATATACACACACTGTTTGTGTGTGTGTGTATGTGTATAGCAGAAGCTCACTTAGATTAGAGCCGTTATAAGCGCTATAGGTTTTACAGATCATGAGTAGCTGATATATGTGAACATTAACGGTTCAAAGGAGATAATGGCATATTTTGGATGCCTTCAGCATTGCTTTGTAGAAAGAAATTAAAATCAGGAACAGTCATGGAGTTAGAAAGTGATCCCAAACTTTTGAGCGGTATACACATGTGGACAAAATTGTTGGTACCCTTCAGTCAATGAAATATAAACTCACAATGGTCACATAAATAACTTTAATCTGACAAAAGTAATGATTAAAAAAATTCTATGAATGTTAACCAATGAAAGTCAGACATTGCTTTTCAACCATGCTTCAACGGAATTATATATATATATAAAAAAAAACAGGCCTGCACAAAAATGATTGTTAACATTCATAGAATTCTTATTTATTATTACTTTTGTCAGATTAAAGTTATTTCTGTGACCATTGTGAGTTTTTCTTTCATTGACCGAAGGGTACCAACAATTTTGTCCACGTGTGTATATATACCAAAAAAAAACACCTTGACCTCTTGAGATTTTCCTTGGGCATTATATTATGAGAAGACAAAAGTGAAGTGAGTTCATTGCATTTTTAAAAAGGTTAACGTAGTTAACTTAATACCAGTTGTCTAACATTATGGTGGCTTGTAATGGCATTGGAATGCTTTGTTACTTCGGGGCCTGTGTGTAAAACACCAGAACAATGTTGTCCTAATTTAAGTCCTAATTTAAACCATACAAATTGTGTGCTCCTTAAGTAGGCTGTTAAAAAAGTGCTCTAATTTAGCTGAAATAATTAAATTCTGTAGTCCTCCATAGAAAAGGACTGTAAAAGACTGATCTTCAGGTATTGGACAACTTTTAATTGCAAGTGCAGTTCCTTTTAAAAGGTTGCACAAAAGGTTCACAATACTGAAGGTAGCCTAACTAAAGAAACATTCTTCTGAACATATGTAAAAATATAATCAAAGTGATAGTTTGGCCTTTTTAGTCAACCTTTTTGAACGATCTAGGCTCCCATTTCCTAATAACGGCTATCTGTTATTTGCTGTTCATGAGTTTTCTAAGAAGTTAAATGATACTAAACAGGATATTAATCAATAGCAAAAGGCTGGGTTATGAGTAACATCTAAACAAATTAGTATCTCTGCATACAAGAGTGTATGTCAAGCAGCATGCCATCTTTTTTTTTTTGTGCTTCACTTAAAATTGTCTATATAGAGATAGCTAGCCATATTACCAATTCAAAATGTGTGCACTTTATAGGCAGTGCAAAATCTTAGTGCGTTTGAAGGTTCAATAAAACCCTTTTTTCATAAGGTTTGTGTTTGTTCATTTATTTATTGATTAGACATAAAGCACAAACATACAAAGTTAATACATCAGTCATCCTCAGTTCCCTTCTTTGAAATACTGATTAAGGCCATATTAGTAGTAATTTGTGCATAAATATCAATACATTTTTGGAAGTTTTGGATGGATGTTATCCTGCACATGCATACACAATTTAAAAAAAAATTTTATTATTACTTTATAAAAGGTTCTCTTATGTTCAGTAGGCATGTTTTCAAAGGCACCTTTGCTTATGGCATTTTTATTTTTTTTTTGCATGTGCCCAAAACCGAGGCACAGTATTAAAAGTAAAACATTTGTTTAACTGAACAGGCTAGAGAATGAGTTCTTCTGGTAACTTTGCTACACTTGCACCTTTCTATATTTATGCAAAACCCAAGAGCCTACATTAGATTTTTTTTTGTTTTTTTGTGTGCGTGTGTATGTTTATTTCTGAAGACTGTTCTGTCATGTAATATGTTGCTTTCTTTACAAGCATATTCTTCTGCAGTGTTATTAATGTATATATTATGTTATTTCTGGAAATAGTGAATTATTTTATATATAATAATGCAGATATGATAAACAATATATATAAAAATATTTGCATTAAATATAATATGGTGTCTAAGATTTTTGCACAGTACTGTATATATAGAGTTGGGCAAGATTTTAAAAAAGTGTATTTTAACATGAAAAATATTTTAATGTCACAGAAAATATTGCACTTTTTTATTATATATATATATATATATATATATATATATATATATATATATGTTGCCTGCTTTGTGTGCTACATAATAAACATGTTTAACATCCCTAACTATGATTTGGTCTGCAAAAAGATCATCAAAACTTTCCTATGTTAGATCTCATGCTTGTGCAGATTAACCTACTGTAGTTAAAAAGATACCAATCAGCTAAGACACTGCCAGAAACTAAGCACGATCCTGAACATACTGTAATATTCTTACCACCATATCCTAAGTCCTTTTAAAATGTTGCACATTATTCATTGTTTTAATTATCACAATGTCGCAGCTATAATCTTGAATACTGTATCCTGAACGGCAGCTTTAAAGTGCATGGATATTTGTGCATGTGAACTTTCTTGAAGATGACATTTCAGAATCCACAAACAATAAACCACACATATTTAGTATTTATTAATCCACTCACAGTACTTCAATATACAGCGATGTGTGGCAAAATTGTCATGCTTAACAGTAACAGAATAAGAGTAGACTCCGCAGTGAGAGTGCTATGAGAGTGCTTAATGTTTGGAATGTTAAAAGGTTTAATCTTATGTTTCTTGGTAACTGCAATCAAGGTAGATTGATTGCGAAACAAATTTGTCTAGATGAGGCAGTGAGGTTTAAAACAAACATGAAAAACTGTGCCACTGTATTGTAACACTAGAGTATATACAGTTGCGGTCAGATGTTTATATATGCTAACCCTGAACATGAATATTATGGCAAAATAAGGATTTTTAAAATCATTTTTAACTGATTTTTCTGGGAAAGAAAGATTAAAAACCCTGAAAATTTGAAGCGCAAAATTTTATTTAGGTGGGTATTCTGAATACCAAATTTCAAAACATAACAAAACAAAATAACAAAATTCTAAATTATACATACGAGGTCAAAAATATACATAACCCACTTAATTGGTTAATGTTCAAAGTCTTGAAATGACTTTCTCCTATATCGTGGCCTCTTAACATCATGATCGACTACAGCTGATAGCATCTCCGTACCAACATTAAAGGGTTTTTTGTTGAGTGCGCTGTATTTACATTTTCACCCAGTACATATAATTTTACCTCTATTATAAATTTCAAAAACCTTTTTCAAAAACAGTTCTTTTGTTTTCTTCTATTAAAAATGTTGTACCATCATTCTGCTCCAGAAAAGGACCTGTTCTGTTACAGTTATTGTTAAATAATAATTAAGAACTAATTGTTTGTTAATGGTTGTCTCCCCCTAATGGACATCTTGATAATTACATAGTGTTGTAGTTACCATGTGACTAATAAGGAAGTTAGTGTTTACTATGATGGGCAGTTCTGGACATGTGCTGCAGTAAATCAGCAACCATCTGTGTTCATCCTTGCCCTTTGGTAGCTTCGTTGGTATGTTTATTGTTCTTATTCATCTATATTATATAGCATTTGATTATTTGTTGGATTTGTTCATATAAGCTGCATTTCCACATGGGAAAGAGAATTGTAATATCCTTTGCTTATGATTATATACCTGTTAAATTGATATTGGGGAATTTGGCATTTGTAAATTTGTGTAAATATTGAGTGTGTATACTTATATTGTTTATTGTTTTCTTTCTTTATTTCATAGTTTTACCTATCCTTATTAAAAGTTGGAAAGAGACGTACGGTGTCTGTCATTTTGATGAGGGTGGAGTTTAGCTCGCTGTCAAAATATACAGAGGACGTATATAGAGGACAGTACAGTAAAACAACGGCTCTGTCGGGCAGGACATCACAGTTCATCAAGCAAGTAAGCTTATTTTCTTCAAAATTGTGTTGAAGAAAAGCTCAGCAACCTGGAAGACCAGGTCTTGTGCATCCACAGAACATTCAAATAATTCAACAAGTTCTGCTGCAGCAATAGCACGTGCAAAGGCAGAGGCTGCAAAAGCCCGTCTATCATTTGCTGAGAAAGAAATGAAAATAAAAATAGAAAAAGCTCGTTTAGAAGCTTCTATGGACATGTTAAAGCAAGAGAAAGAAGCTGCTGCGGCTGTAGCAAAGGCTAATGCACTTGAAGCTGCTGTTGAGCATCACAGTGAAAGATTAAGCTGTGGTATCTTGCAAGATCATACTCCAGTGGATGCAGCTCAACGCACTAAAGATTATGTCATGCAGCAAGTAAAATCAAATAGCCCGTCTATTCCAATGCCTGGGGTCGAACCGGTTTCAGATAACCAAACAGGGTACGTCAACCAGCCGTTACCACCTAACCCACAAGTACTTTATCCAGGGGGCAACACTTCTTCCGCATGTGTAACTGCTGCTGCTTACGTACATAATAATTCCAATATGAATGACTTTGTGCGTTACTGGAATTCAATGATCAACCAGAAAGTTACAGAGCGTGGCGCTGTTCTTTTAAGAATGCTATCAGAGATTTAAACTTGACATTCAGTGAAGAAATTGATCTTCTTGTCAGGTGGCTTGGAAAAGAGTCTGCAGAACCAATCGGATTCGAACTGTGAATGCGAATAACCATGAGAGAGGGTTAAATTTGATATTGGCCAGACTAGAGGAATGTTATGGCTCACCTGAGGTGATTGAGGATTCACTATTTAAACGCCTTGAGAGTTTTCCAAAATTAACAAACAAAGACTATGCTAAACTAAGAGAGTTAAGTGATTTACTTATGGAGCTACAGTCAGCCAAGGATGATGCAGACTTGCCTGGACTTTCAGTGCTTGACACTGCTCGTGGCATAAATCCGGTAGTTGAAAAACCTCCTTACGGACTTCAAGATAGGTGGTTATCTGTTGGCTCTGACTATAAACTGAGACACAATGTTCCATTCCCTCCATTTGAAGTGTTTGTTGAGTTTATTAGTCAACAAGCAAGGATCAGAAATGACCCAAGTTTCAAATTCGCAGTACGTGCAGATGCTCTCCCTAAGCTAACTTCATGGAAATAGCATAAACAGAGGGAGATTTCAGTACATAAAACTAATGTGTCACCTGCTGTCACTTCTAATATAGACAGACCCTTCAATCAAGGTAATGATGATGACAAGTTTTGTCCCATACACAAAAAGACGCATCCTCTTCGCAAGTGTCGTGTCTTTAGAGCAAAGCCTCTTGAAGAACATAGAGCATTCTTAAAAGAGAATGGAATTTGCTTCCGATGTTGTACATCTTCATCCCACATTGCTAAAAACTGCAAAGCCTATGTCAAATGTACAGAATGTAGTAGCGAAAAGCATGATACCGCTCTTCATCAAGAGCGAGCACTCTCAACTAAAGACACAAACCCCCATCCAGAGCATGGCGGGGAGGGAGATCTTGAAATCTCAGCTCATTGCACTCAAGTCTGTGGTGGTGGTTTAACTAACAGATCATGTTCAAAGATCTGCCTTGCCAAGATCTATCCTAGTGGTTGCCGTGATAAAACAGTGAAACTTTATGCAATAATTGATGAGCAAAGTAACAGATCATTGGCTCGTTCTTAGTTGTTTGATATGTTTGACATCCAAAGCTCTAGTTCTCCATATTCATTAAGAACCTGTGCTGGCATTATGGAAACAACAGGAAGACGAGCCAGTGGCTTTCAACTTGAATCCATGGATGGACAGATCAGCCTTTCACTTCCAGATCTGATTGAGTGTAATGAGATTCCCAATAACCGATCTGAGATTCCTTCACCTTCTGCTGCACTCCACTATCCAGATCTTAAATCAGTAGCACCCCTTATCCCAGAAATTGATCCAAATGCTCACATTATACTTCTCATTGGACGGGATGTTCTCAGTCTGCATAAGGTGCGTAAACTAATCAATGGCCCGCATGACTTGCCATATGCGCAAAAACTTGACTTGGGATGGGTTATTGTAGGCAACGTCTGCCTTGGAAATATCCATAAGCCACTCACAGTTAGCACACTTTATACCAAGACATTGGATAATGGACGACCTTCACTTTTCGAACAATGTCCTAACATCTTACATGTGAAAGACAGATACAATGATCCATTCAGACCTGTTCCAGCACATAAAATGAACCATTTGGGCGACACAGTTTTTGGGCGTACGAAAGATGATGACAAATTGGCTCTGTCTATTGAAGATAGACTCTTTTTGAACATTATGGAGAAAGGGTTCAAGAAAATTGAGAACAACAGCTGGGTAGCACCACTGCCATTTAAAAATCCACAACAACGTCTTCCTGACAATAAATCACAAACAATGAAACGCCTCGCATCACTTTTGCGCAACTTTGAGAGAAAACCACAGATGAGAGAACACTTTGTCCTTCATGGGAAAAATCTTTGAGAATGGACATGCAGAGGTGGCTCCTTCTCTTGGAGAAGAAGAGGAACGGTGGTATCTTCCACTCTTTGGCGTTTACCATCCCAAGAAACCTGGACAGATCAGGGTGGTATTCGATTCTAGTGCCCAATACAATGCCGTCTCCTTAAATGATGTGCTGTTAACGGGTCCTGACCTTAACAATTCTCTCCTAGGTGTACTCATTCGATTTCGCAAAGAGTCAGTCGCTATATCTGCAGACATCGAACAGATGTTTTATTGTTTTCTTGTCAGAGACGAACACCGGAATTTTCTGAGATTTTTTTGGTTTCAAGACAATGACTTGAGCAAGGATATCATGGAGTATCGCATGAGGGTACTTGTCTTCGGAAATAGCCCATCACCAGCCGTAGCCATTTATGTTCTGAGAAAGTCTGTCCACCTAGAAGGACAAGATCCTGATCCTGAAGTGCAACAGTTTGCAGCGTGATTTCTATGTTGATGATGGATTAAAATCTCTTCCCAGTGTAGAAGCAGCAGTGAGTTTGCTAAAGCGAACTCAAAACGTTCTTGCTAAGTCAAACCTGAGGTTACACAAAATTGCCTCAAATAGACGAGAGGTCATGGAGGCCTTTCCATCACAAGATAACGCAAGCGATCTAAAAGAGCTAGACCTTGACACAGATACTCTTCCAATACAACGCAGTCTGGGCCTAAACTGGAACATCAAAACGGACAATTTCACTTTCCAAGTACCAGAAGAAAGGAAACCCTTTACATGCCGAGGAGTCTTGTCAACAATCAATAGTCTGGTTGACCCTTTAGGGTTCGCGGCCCCAATAACTCTCCAAGGAAAATGTTTTCTGCGACAATTAAGCTCAGGGAACACTGATTGGGACTCTCCACTGCCACAAGACAAGGAAGCAGCATGGGAGACATGGTGCAGCTCTCTACAAGAGCTAAGACATCTTCAAATCCCCAGAACTTACTCTGAACAATCACCCTCCAAAACTGCACGCAGAGAATTGTGTGTATTCTCAGATGCTTCTACCAAAGCTATTGCTGCAGTTGCCTACCTCAAACTCTCTTATGATTATGAAGACAATCATGTAAGCTTTGTTATGGGTAAAGTGAAACTCGCTCCACTTTCTGAGCTTACTATCCCAAGGTTGGAACTGTGTGCTGCTGTGTTGGCTGTAGAGTTGGCCGACCTTATCTCATCTGAGGTTGACATTAATCTGGATGTTGTCACTTTCTACACTGACAGCAAAGTGGTATTGGGGTACATATACAACCAGACCAGACGCTTCGACGTCTATGTCAACAACAGAGTGTTAAGAATAAGAAGATCCAGTCGGCCTGAACAGTGGGCTTATGTACGAACCGAACAAAATCCTGCAGACATAGCCACAAGGTTCATTTCTGCAGCACATCTTGCAATCAGCCCATGGCTCCTGGGACCCAAATTTCTGGCAGATTCCTCCAGCTCCTTAGAGAAGGAACATTTTGAGCTCATAAATCCTACAAATGATGTTGAGGTGCGACCAGAGGTTTCTAATATGAGTACAACTACTATGAGCAAGAAACTGGGCTCACATCGCTTCTCTAGGTTCTCTAATTGGCAATCGCTCATTCGTTCAATTGGACACCTCATTCACATTGCAAGTGTTTTCCAAAAAGCGCCCACTGACAAACCTTTAAACTGCAAAAATTGGCATCATTGTCCGAAAGCTTGCACAGCTGAAGACCTTTTAAAGGCAAAGACTGTAATCATTCATACTGTACAGGAAGAAACCTATGGATCAGTGTTCTCATGCATCAAGAATGGGAAAAAAATTCCTAAAAGTAGTCCATTAATTTCACTTGATCCATTCATTGATGAACAGGGCCTTCTTAGAGTTGGAGGTCACATTTCAGCAGCAAGAGTGGATCAGGAGGAGAAGTACCCTCTAATTGTACCTGGCAAGCACCACATTGGATCCTTACTAGTAAGGCACTACCATCAGAAAACCCAACATCAAGGACGTTTGTTCACTGAAGGAGCTGTCCGCGCAGCTGGCCTGTGGATCATTGGCAGTAAAAGGCTCATAAATAGTATCATACATCACTGTGTCCTTTGTCGGAAACTTCGTGGCTACTTTCAGACTCAAAAAATGTCTTGTCTTCCATCAGACAGGTTGTGCACAGATCTGCCATTTACCAATGTAGGCCTTGATGTATTTGGCCCATGGTCAGTCTGTGCACGTCGTTCAAGGGGAGGTCTGGCACATGACAAAAGGTGGGCAGTGATTTTCACTTGTCTTAGTGTCAGGGCAGTCCATATTGAGGTAATTGAGTCACTGGACACATCCAGTTTGTAAATGCCCTCACACGCTCTTCTTTTGCTCTTCGAGGTCCAGCAAAACAAATTCGCTCAGATCGTGGGACAAATTTTGTTGGTGCGTGTAAGGAGCTTCAGATCCCATCAAACCTTGACAATGAAACTGTTCAAAAATACCTAGCAGAAAACGGGTGCTCTTGGACATTTAACCCACCTCATGCTTCCCACATGGGTGGTTCCTGGGAAAGGATAATAGGAATGGCAAGGAGAATACTAGACAGCATGTTTCGTCAACTAGGTAACACAAAACTAACTCATGAAGTTCTCACGACCTTCATGGCTGAAGTATCCGCCATCATTAATGCTAGACCTCTAGTGCCAGTATCTACTGATCCTAGCAATCCATTTCTCCTTACACCTTCCATTCTACTCACACAGAAACAGTGCACACCTGTCGCTCCTGCTGGTAAATTTGGAACCAATGACCTTTTTCAACGTCACTGGCGACAAGTCCAACATCCGTCGGACTAACAACAATTTCTATGCTCACTACAAACACGTAGGAAGTGGCAATCCAAACAACCGAACATTGAGCCAGGCAGCATTGTACTCGTCAAAGATAGCCAAGCCAAGAGAAATGAATGGCCAATGGGAATAATTACTCGTGTATTCCCAAACAAAGATGGGAAAGTCCGCAAGGTGGAAATGAGGGTTCCTAAACAAGATGGAACAAAGCTTTTTCTTAGACCTGTAACAGAGACTGTTGTACTCCTTCTACCTGAATCCAACATAAAGTAATGTGTTGACCAGGGTCATTTGGTAGTGGCGTACAATCACCCCAGGCGGGGAGTGTTCTGTTACAGTTATTGTTAAATAATAATTAAGAACTAATTGTTTGTTAATGGTTGTCTCCCCCTAATGGACATCTTGGTAATTACTTAGTGTTGTAGTTACCGTGTGACTAATAAGGAAGTTAGTGTTTACTATGATGGGCAGTTCTGGACATGTGCTGCAGTAAATCAGCAACCATCTGTGTTCATCTTTGGCCTTTGGTAGCTTCATTGGTATATTTATTGTTCTTATTCATCTACATTATATAGCATTTGATTATTTGTTGGATTTGTTTATATAAGCTGCATTTTCACATGGGAAAGAGAATTGTAATATCCTTTTCTTATGATTATATACCTGTTAAATTGATATTGGGGAATTTGGCATTTGTAGATTTGTGTAAATATTGAGTGTGTATACTTATATTGTTCATTGTTTATTTATTTCATAGTTTTACCTATCTTTATTAAAAGTTGGAAAGAGACATACTGTGTCTGTCATTTTGATGAGGGTGGAGTTTAGCTCGCTGTCAAAATATACAGAGGACGTATATAGAGGACAGTACAGGACCAGTTCAAAAAGTTAACAGCAAGGCCAGAATTGAAAAGACTGTCATGTTCATGATGAATTTATGTAAATGTGCAACTGCACTGATGTACTTTACTATTATTTAGATTAAATTGATATGTACATAAATTAATATTTATTTAATGTCACAGTTTGTTCTTTACTTTGTCTCAAAGGATTTTGTTATGATCATCTGAGGGCAATGGATAAGGAGGAAATTGTGCAAACAGTACACTGAAGCCCAGCATGAAAGAAATATAAAGTGACCAAAAAAAGAACTACTCATCATGTCACATGCATGACAACGTTGGTATTCAAATGTCTACTGCTTCTGCTGATAGAATTTTTTTTTTTTAATTTCACATTGCACAAGAGAGGAAAATCACAGGTATAATTGTAAAAAACAAAACAAAAAAACAAGAAAATATACTTAATATATGCAAATATAGTGTTGTCATTTTCTAAAGTGGGAATGAAATGTGCATAGCTCTCTTTATTTAATTTCATTTTGCATTGTAGTTCTTATTTTAGGCTCCTCTGACACATCTGGAGTAGGTTCAACAGACTGCTGATGAAGAGCTCATCAATGAACCAATAATGAGAAATAAAATCTACTGTGATTCACAAATGGGCCCAAGTGTCTTCTTTGTGGCGACAAAAACAAACTTCCATGCATGTCAGCAAAAATCTTGTTGCAAGAATAACATTAGAAATGAAAAAAACTTTAAAGCTTTAAAGTGCATGGATATTTGTGCATGTGAACTTTCTTGAAGATGACATTTCAGAATTCACAAACAATAAACCACACATATTTAGTATTTATTAATCCACTCACAGTACTTCAATATACAGCGATGTGTGGCAAAATTGTCATGCTTAACAGTAACAGAATAAGAGTAGACTGCGGCACTATGAGAGTGCTTAATGTTTGGAATGTTAAAAGGTTTAATCTTATGTTTCTTGGTAACTGCAACCAAGGTAGATTGATTGCGAAACAAATTTGTCTAGATGAGGCAGTGAGGTTTAAAACAAACATGAAAAACTGTGCCACTGTATTGTAACACTAGAGTATATACAGTTGCGGTCAGATGTTTATATATGCTAACCCTGAACATGAATATTATGGCAAAATAAGGATTTTTAAAATCATTTTTAACTGATTTTTCTGGGAAAGAAAGATTGAAAACCCTGAAAATTTGAAGCGCAAAATTTTATTTAGTTGGCTATTCTGATATGAACACAAAATTCTAAATTATACATACGAGGTCAAAAATATACATACCCCACTTAGAATTAATTGGGTAATGTTCAAAGTCTTGAAATGACTTTCTCCTATATCGTGGCCTCTCAACATCATGATCGACTACAGCTGATAGCATCTCTGTACCAACATTAAAGGGTTTTTTGTTGAGTGCGCTGTATTTACCTTTTCACCCAGTACATATAATTTTACCTCTATTATAAATTTCAAAAACCTTTTTCAAAAACAGTTCTTTTGGTTTCTTCTATTAAAAATGTTGTACCATCATTCTGCCCCAGAAAAGGACCAGTTCAAAAAGTTAACAGCAAGGCCAGAATTGAAAAGACGGTCATGTTCATGATGAATTTATGTAAATGTGCAACTGCACTGATGTACTTTACTATTATTTAGATTAAATTGATATGTGCAATGAATCAATGTGTGCTTTTATTAGGTGGTCAAACTAGAATAATTTAAAAACATACTGCCTTACATTTTACCATTTTTAAATACAAATGTCATGCACTACAGTACTGCATCTGAAAATACAAGAAGGAATATAATCAATATTTATATAATATTTATGTAATGTCACAGTTTGTTCTTTACCTTTGTCTCAAAGGATTTGTTTTGATCATCTGAGGGCAACGGATAAGGAGGAAATTGTGCAAACAGTACAATGAAGCCCAGCATGAAAGAAATATAAAGTGAGATGACCAAAAAAAGAACTACTCATCATGTCACATGCATGACAACTTTGGTATTCAAATGTCTACTGCTTCTGCTGATAGAGAGAGAGAGGAAAATCACAGGTATAATTGTAAAAAAACAAAACAAAACAAAAAACAAGAAAATATACTTAATATATGCAAATATAGTGTTGTCATTTTCTAAAGTGGGAATGAAATGTGCATAGCTCTCTTTATTTAATTTCATTTTGCATTGTAGTTCTTATTTTAGGCTCCTCTGACACATCTGGAGTAGGTTCAACAGACTGCTGATGAAGAGCTCATCATTGAACCAATAATGAGAAATAAAATCTACTGTGATTCACAAATGGGCCCAAGTGTCTTCTTTGTGGCGACAAAAACAAACTTCCATGCATGTCAGCAAAAATCTTGTTGCAAGAATAACATTAGGAATGAAAAAAACTTTATCAAAGCTCAAAGTCAGGGTGCATTGTAATTTAAGATACGCATGCAGAAACATTCTGTAAAGAATGAGGTTGAACAGCATTTCTGTTGGTATAAAGCCTCACAGTGCAAAAAACAAATGCATATACTGTACTTAAAAAAAAAAAAAAACCTCACCTCCAGTTATTTAAAAGAGACATCAAAGAAGATTGTATGCATATTAACACAACTGTTTTACAAGCTGCTCCATTTATACTGACAAGCTCTTATGCAAAATGAAATTTCAGTAATCTGTGAATTCATAATGCTGTATTTGTTGAAGAGCTGACTTGCACACTATGTCAAGTAACTAGATTGTCAGATACAGATACTGTGCAAAAGTCAGAGACCATACTTGGATTTTCAATCAAACAGCAATTAATTACTAATGATTAATCATTTGGTGGCAAACAATATAATATTGATATCCTTTGTGAGATTGCTATAACAAACAACAATGAGAGGGGGAAAGTAGTTCACAAGAAATCTCATCAGCTTTTTGTTCGTAATACTGAAATGCAGAATTGACCTGCTTAAGAGACTTATGACTAATGGACAGCTAACCATCTCACTTACATGGAATTTGGAGTGTAGCTTGGCTAACTTTGGGCAGGTCAGACAGTGACACCAGGTGATCAGGGTTTCAGGTCATACCAAATGTGTTCAGTTCAGCTCTGTGCAGACAACATGACTTTTTTCAAGGTGAAACAATTTTTAGATCTTTTGTTACAGAGAAAGGTGTTTCTAAATGTGTTCGGGGGAAAAAACAAACACATACTGGTATAATGACAGGGATCATTACAGGGATGACAGGGATGATGCATGTTTAATTAAAAATGGAGTTAATGCATTGTACCTTTTTTTGTCATTATTTTTTTGTCATAATTAAAAATAAATACTGAATTGTCATTTGATTGAAACCAATATGTCAGCCCTGAGTTTTAACCAGTTCTGCATATTCAAACTGTTCAATAATTTTGTGAATATTTTTGGCCATAAAGGTTAAGTAGACAATTTGTAAACTGCATAATCCACTTGTATGCACCAAAATGTACACAAATTGAACTGTATTCAAATTTTTACTCGGTACTATTCTGTGCATTTCATAAGAGCTTACTAATGTAGCTACTTACCTCAAATTTATATCCTGTAATACAAGTTTGGCAAATTATCAAATAATGAAAAGGCATCACTATAGGACCACTTTAAAATGTGTAAAAATAAAATAAAATAAAATAAAATAATAATAATACAGCTATCAACACCATACACAACAATAATAAATTTAAAAAATGAGAACTGCCCATTATCAGGTATATTATAAGGCTGGTTCTATGGTGGTCTTTTTTAATCAATAGATTGGGACTGACAAAATCATGCATAGTGACAAATAAGCTACAATAGTCAGTAATATAGGCACAAAGCGCATCTGCTGACTGCATCCAACTAATAAATTGCTGGCTGATTCCTGTTACAACTCAGCAAAAACCCCAGTTATTCATATCTATGTAATGCCTGTGCGCAAAATGACCCCTCTCTGGGTTGGTAATGGAAAATAAGGACTCCAAGTATTTCAAGTGATCATGTGCATCTCATGGAGAGGGAACCACCTACCTATAAATCAGCTTAGGTTTTTTCCTAGATAAGTTGCAGTAGTCATAGACGAGTCATGCAATAAATAATACAGTAACATTCCAAATATTAAATTAATATTTCTTTTTGAAGTCTGTACAGTTAAAAGTTTTAAATCCAGGCAGAGTCGCCCTGCCATAGTTGTAGATTTCTTGGTCAGAACCTCGGTTCATCCTCTTCACCAGGTTCTTCTCGTAGAGAAGTGGGTGGTAGGCACCCAAGGTGCAGGCTGCATCTCTGAAGTTCTGATAGTAGTGGCAGATGTCGGTTTTGCGCCGTGAGGGTAAGAACTCATAGACATGGACCACGTCGCATACGGACATCATTAGTACGGTCCCTATGGGAAACAGAAGATGTCTTTACAGAATGGCGATTGTGCAATACTGAATATTATTGGATTTTATGAATATGAAGGTTTTGTTAATGTTTTGGAAGAACAACCATATCTGCCCATGTACTGAAGAAATGTTTAATTAATGTAAAGTATGTTTCATTTTACTATTTTTTACAGAACAAAAAGTAACTGGTGTGTGTGAAATAATACTCAGATTAATATATTATAAAATGTAAGGATGGAGGGTGTAATGGTAGTAACTGGTATACTGTCTGCTGTTTTGACTATACCAAGGCTAGATTTTGCATCTCTTTGTCATTATGAGGAAAGTACATAAACAACCAAAAACTAAGCTGCTACTTTTCTGTTCCTTCAGTGTCAGTTACTGAAAATACATGTAAAAACTGAACATCACATACCTAACAAGCCTGAGGAAGGTGGGTTCTTCTGAATTGGCTCAGCCATGTTGGCATGTAGAAGCTTCCATAGCTGCCACTGCATGCTGGGATGTATGATATAAAACAGCTGCTGAGGATGCAGCTGTCTGTACTGCTGATACTGTTTAAATATTGGATAATCTGTCTTGTTGTACCACTAAAAAAAATAAAGAGAGGAATGTTAATTCATTTAAGTACATTGTTCTTGTATTCATGACAATAAAACTATTATTTCACCAGAATTTTCAGTCTATATTTCAAAGCTTAATGATTACTTTCCATTTTTTAAAATCATTCACATCATAGTTCATTTTCTATAACTATAACTGTGTAACAGCTACACACAACTATACAACTAATTAAAAAATATATTTAAAAAAAAGTTAGCTCTGCCCTGTAAAATGCACAAATGCCCAGGAGAATGAAAAACCTAATTCTGAAAATTAATTTAAAAAAATTAATAATGCCTCCGAGTGGCGCAGTGGTTAAAGCACTCGCCCTATCATCCGGAGATCGCTAGTTCGAATCCCGGGTGGTGCTGTAACCTCTCGCAGCCGGAGGTCTAGAGAGAGCTGATTGGCCGAGCTCTCTCAGAGGGGAGGGATGAGAGGTACTTAGTGCTCTGACATTAATCACAGCTCTACAGCCAGTCAGGGGCGTCTGTGAGCTCGCGCAGTGGAGGGAGCGGATAGCGCTGTCCTCCGAGTGTGTTACGCTGCCCCCGACGGTGCGCGAGCGAGCAGTTCGAAAAGAAACGGTTGGCTGGCGTTTTTTTTAAGGTTCGGAGGAAACACGTGATAGTCTTCGGCCCTCCCGGCTGAGTGGTAGTAGTAGCCTTAATGTGGGAGCCCCCTAGTGACGGGGATGAATTGGACACGACTCAATTAGGGAGAAAATCGGGGAAAAAAAAAAAAAAAAAAAATTTAATAATGACGACATCATCTTGAGATGCGTATGCAATATGGCCTATTAGTTCTAGGAAGGTGACGCTTAAATTATTCAAACAGCTGTAAAGTACTAATGCTTGCTAGGACTTGCATGATATTTGAAATGTCCAATTATAAAAGCCCTACAAAGAGTACAACAGGAACATTTGCACCAGAACCAGCAGGCTCAGTGCGAGTTCAGGTTTGGTCCATTGCTCTGTCCATTTTTATTTTTTTTTTTTGCCTATGTGTCAAATGATTGAGATCATCAAACAAATTGTAATATTACGTAATTGTATAGAATATATAACTTTAATAAATACAAAATGCATTTTTTAAATGATGACTTCATTTATTAATAGAAAAAACTTACCTGGCTCCATGTGACAAATTAATTACCCCACAATGCTTAATCATGAACTGTTATTTGTTAAATTTTACTTGCCCCATCCGGGCCTGATTATTGCCAGACCTGTTGAATCAAGAAATCCCTTAAATAGTACTAGTCTGACAAAGTCAAGTATGCTAAAATATCTCAAAAAGCAACACATGATTCTGTGATCTAAATAAGTTCAGGAACAAACATAAAACAAAGTAATCGACATGTATCCACAATCACTTGAAAGGATTATAAAGCCATTTCCAGGGCTTCGGGACTCCAAGTAGTGGTCGTGTTATGATCTGAAGCTGCTTTGACGCTTCAGGACCTGGATGATTTGCCATTATTGATGGAAACGTAAATTCTGCACTTTACCTGAAAATGGTGAATGTCCAGCCATCAGTTCGTGACCTAAAACACACTTAGGTTATGCAGCAGGACAATTATCCAAAAACACTTATGAAATTATAAAAATAAAAAAAATACATCAGCAAGTCCACCTTTAATTGGCTATAAAAATTTCTTAATTAACTAATTAATTAATTTAATAAAAAGGTTCTGCAGTAGTCTAGTCAAAGTCTGGACTTAAACCTAATTGAAATTACCTTAAACAGGCCTTTCGTGCTCGAAGGCTCTCCAATGAGGCTGAAGTAAAACAATTCTGCAAAGAAGAGTGGGCCAAAATTCCTCCACAGTGATGTGTTTGACTCATGGTCAGTTATTGCAAACGCTTGGTTGCTGTTGTTGCCGCCAAATTTGGCTTTAAGTTTAGGGAGCAATTACTTTTTTACATAGGCAGGTTTTGGACAA
Source organism: Clarias magur (assembly GCA_013621035.1). Taxonomy (NCBI): domain Eukaryota; kingdom Metazoa; phylum Chordata; class Actinopteri; order Siluriformes; family Clariidae; genus Clarias; species Clarias magur. The sequence continues at coordinate 3,752,561 of QNUK01000026.1, forward strand.
TCCCCCCATTAATAAATTAAATAATTGTTTAAAAACATTTTTATTTTTACTCCGTTTATCTTTGTATAATATTAAAATTTGTTTGATGATCTGAAAATTTAATTGTGTGAAATATACAAAAATGCAAAAAACAGGACACACAGACACAGACACACACACAGGCACACACAAACTGCATTTTGTTTCCAAGTAAGTAAAATGTTTGCCTCATTTAATATAGAAGAGAAAGGAGCAGGATCCCAGGCCACTAGCGTTCCACTGCTGTATAAAGAACTGGACAGGAAGTGGTGATCTAATGCCATCACCTAAAAATAAACATTTGTGATTAAATTCGCCCTATGTTACACAATCTTCCCTTTTTTTTTTCTTTTGAGACTTTAAAAATACCTGAGAATTGATCACGCGCACTGTGGTTTTAGAGCCAACGTCTTTCTCATAGCCCACAGTGGGTGCAGCATTGAATCGTACCACTGCATCATGGGCATCTGTAAATGAACATTTAAATTTTCATGTTTATTGTTTTGTTTGTCACCAATCAAAACAAAATGCAAAATGATGTGATGTATAGATGTGGGATTTTTGTCACACACCAACCCCCACCCCCATGCATGATTAGATGCTGTTCTGTAGTTTTTTATTCATCATTCACAGTTTCTAGACACCAAACATTTGTGGACAACGAAATAGTAATGTAAAAAATATAGTAAGAGGCTAAAGATTTAGTGCACAAAGTTTGTGACTGAGTGAGACCAGAATCACATTGCACCATCAGCATCTGTTCTCAAAGACATTTTATGGCCAAAAAAGGTCATCATTTTAGAAGGGACAAATTATTGGCCTGCATCAACCAACAAAACCAATTAAGGGGATTTGAAATGACTGGAATTGGGTTTAGAACTGTCCAACACATTGTTAAAACCAGTAAGGACTGTGCTGAACCTTTAACTTTATGAAAGAAAAAATCAGAAAAAATCATGACCGGAAATCAGGGTTATGATTTGGAGTTGCTTCAGTTGGTCAGGTCTAGGTTCAGCAACGGTACCTGGCAATAAAACTAAGTCAGCGGAGTACCTTAATGCACTCAGCTGACTTCATTTTCTATAAAGTTGCTGAACCTCCCCCACAACAAAATTCAGAGTACCAATACTGGCCTAGGTAACAGTAAAATTGAACAAAGTAAAAGATGTCAAAATAGATAGATCGATAGTTTTACACAATTAACAGCTTTCTAAAAGACCAAAAAAGCACTAGTTATAACTGCTGCACTAATGCTGTTATCAACAAACAGGAAGTTGCTGCAACTTCAAAGAAAAGAATGGGGAAAAGGCCATGGGAAATGAGCGCCTTTTTATGGGGAGGGAATTGCTGACTTCCTATTTGGCAAAGAACAGAGAAGACTATTGAATCAATGTAATAAGCATCTAAAAAGTAATGAGCTAATTTGTGAATTTATAATGGAGGTAATGTAGACTATGGTCCCTTACAGGGCTGGGAAACGAGACTTTTTAAAATAACTTATTACATTACAAAATTACGGTCTTCAAAAAGTAATCCGGTACATTACTGCGTTCCGTTCTGATAAAAGTAACTAGTTAGAGTACTTTTCCATTGCAGAAAATGAAAACACCTTTGTGATTCCTCATGCATGTTGTTTTAGTAAAGACCTTTATAATTATTCTACCATCATCACTCAGCAAAGTTTGGCCCGTAATCTGCTGACTACTAATACCCCTATCTTACCTACGCGGTGGGCGTAAGTACGGTTCATCATGATTCACCGCGAGTTTCACCGCTGTGATTAGGTTTCCATCTTTCCGCGGGGCGGTCCTCGCATCATTAAACCGCATAGGTGAGATAGGGGTATAACAGCGGGTGGCGGGTTATCAGGGACGGGGCTTGTAGGACGACTTCCTCTCTCTCCAGAAAAGTCAGTTAGGGACAAAACGATCACAAAATAAAATGCTGGTCTTACAATAGTTTTTCATCAAAAGATTTCCCTCCATTCTTTTAGTACTGAAATTATATTTATCATCATCATCATTATCAGTAGGTAGCAAGTTGTTGAACAAGTTGCACAACTTCCTATCTGTTGATAACAGCATTAGTGCCCAGGTATTATGACTTGTGATTTTTTTTGGTCTTTTAGAAAGCTTTTTAGTTCTAAAAATGTACATATAAACGTGCCAATTATCAGACACATATACTAACTAGTAAAAGACCAAATTTAGCTGCTCCCAAACATGCAACTTGTTTGTTTTTCACATAGTCTTGTAATGTCGTTTCATATATTTGTAAACCAGCAAGACCGTATAGAGCTGAAATAGAGTTGTGCACACATTTATCTTTCAATTCATAACTTTTACATTCATTTGGATAAATGAAATACGTTGTTATAAGTATTTTTCTTTTAATTTACATAATTATTCACAATTATTATTATAGTATTCAGCTATATCCTTGAAATATTACAAGGGGTGTTCAAGTCAAACTGGGACTGGTGAAATTTCTTTTGAACAAAGAAGTAAAACTGACATTTACAGACAAGACCTTAAGCACAATATAGTGATATATACAATATAGTGAGACTTAATTTGCCGCAGTAAAAATTTTAACGGGGGAACGTTTTGAATAAGGCTGATGATGCTTGTGGCCATGGTGGCTTGGAGCCCACTGCAATAGTTCCCACCAACATTCAGCAAATGAATCAAGTTATAAATGAAGTGTACTTTTACACCCCTAGTCTTTAGGGCAGAGAACATTTTGCTTCTGCCAGTGTAAAGAAGAAAGTGAAAGAACTATAAGTGCATAAAGTATCCACAGTGTATTGTTAAGGGGCAGAGTAATAAATTATTTCTGTTTAAAACAAACAAACAAAATAAAAACTTTCAAACATCTCTTTGCTGATCAATTATATTTAAGTGCAAAGTTTTATTTAAGCGTACAATAATTTATTCAACTGTTTTCTTAATTAAAGATTAATCAAATCATACACACCAATCTCTTTCCCTAGTCCGGATCTTCGCAGGGAACCTGCAGACATCACAACAGCGCACGTTTTAAATGGACCAAGCGCAGAAGTCAGGGGTTTAGTAGGCAGCTGGGAGGCCCAGTAAAATTTACTAAAGGGCTCCATCTCTGGCGATAATGAGGAGATTTTCACCGTCTCTTTGAGCTGGCACAAGAGCTCTGCACCACTCAGTTTTCTATATTTTCTATTTCCAGCTTCTTGCCCAGAGAGATCCACACCATATTTATTCATTGCCTAAATGAGAGAAAGTAATTATTACAAAAATAAATGGAAAGCGCAGAAACATAAATACTGGTTTAAATGATGTTGTGTTGAGGTAGCATTAACTTCATCAACTTCAAAGTGATATAATGGACTATGTTTCACAAATCGGTTAAAGAGGTTAATGTTTATCATTATACTGTACATCTACCAATCAGCCATAACATTACCATCATCACACAGTAACATTGATCATATACCAGTAAACTGGTGACAGATCATGGGAACCCAAGGCTAATTTATGCCTGTGGTATTGGCCAGCCTGTCTTTGCCGAAGGAGTCAATGGTGGCAATGATAGAACGACATCAGAACACCCAGTGCATTCAGTTTGCCACTCATGGCAAGGTTGTGCTGCATTAGCTTTATACACAGATGTGCCAGTGGGAAGTTGGTGGAGGCTCAACTGCAGACTGTTAGAGACAGGTAAAGCCAACATGTAACACATGATGCTTCCCACCTGTGGCCCATTATGAAAGCTTATTTTTCTGTGTTGATAGAGAGAGGAAGAGAGAAAGAGAGAAACAGAGATAGAGGCTGACCGAACAAACTGTGCCTGAGTGTAGTAGTACAACTCACAGAAAGCAAGTACATGTGTGTGTACTGGAAAAAAAAAAAACAATATTGTGATTCACACTCAGCAAGCCTGCTTTCAGCCCTTTATTCCCCAAACATTTCAAGAAGTGTTACAACAATATAATAAAGTATAATAGAGTACCTGGTCATTCTTTTTGGTAATTGCCTTTACCTTTTAAATTATGTTTGGCAAATTTCATCATCCTAATCCTGTATGCAAGTTTTCCTTAAAGTATTCCAATTCGAAAGAAATCCAACAAAAATGTTAATTTAATAATTTCTCATATTGGCCAAAAATTGAAGATATTGCTGCAGAGATCTTAACATCGCATTTACTTCTCACCTGATAGTTCTGTGCCACCTTCTTCAGCCTTTTGTCCAGCATGTTAACAGACATCTCATCATTCCATATCTCTCCACCGACTCCTTTACTGCCAAAAAAACTGTCCATGTCTCCTTTTTTTCGGCCTCCAAGAAGAGTCTCAAGCAGTCTCAATGGGCGACCCAATAGTCCGGAGAGAAGTCCATGGTGCTCCTTTTCTTTGCTCTCCAAGTGCTGCTCTTTTTGACGCGTGTCCACTGAGTAATTTAAAGATGAGAGGACAGGAATGGGCTTTTGAGGATCTCCGGGAATAACACCTGGGAGCTTCTGAGGGTCCACATACATCGGTTTTGATCCTCCTGCTCCACGAAGCACCTAAATATGGATGAATAAAAAAAAAAAAATGGATTAAGTTGTGTTTTGCTTAAACCTTAGAAATATATATGCTGTAAATCTGTCTACATGGTTACAGTACATACAGGAAGAGTAAATAAATGTACCTTTACAACAGCATGTGCCCTTGGTTGTGCACGAGTCCTTGCCCTCACCCCAAAGATGGCATCAGTGACCGGTACACTGTTTTCAGCACACAGCGTATACAGTACAGCCATAGTCATACAAAAAAGGGCCATGCACAAAACCCCTCGGCGAGCTCGGCGCCTTAACCGCCAAAGCACGCTAACACGATCCATTGCAGCACCTGTGACCTAAGGAAGACACATAATCATCACGTGGCTAGAACATGTGTGTTTGCTGTTAATTTATCATCAGCACGGCATGAAAGAGAATGTGGACCATTAAAAGACCAAAAATATGTGGACATAACGACTTATTTTAAAAAACTGTTATGAATTCCCAGTGTAAAATCAGGTTCGTTTACTCGTTTATTTTAAACATATAGTGAATCTGTAATGCCTTTTTTCATAATATTAAACCTGTTTAATTGTAGTTTACAGTTTTTACACAGATACTCTGCTTTTCACAGTTTATGATTCAAAAATTAAGTTGCATCTTTGCTTCACATATCAAACTGTAAACCCTACCCCATGATAGTGTTTTAGGGAACCTGTTTACCATGCTGAAAAAAACAGCATAAACCATCATAGCTGGTTACCATTATACCAGCATACAGTATGTTGTGTTTTGGTGCTGGTATGCTGGTGACCAGCATTATAGTGCCATGATATTATGCTGTTCACCACCCCATCTAATGTTAGTATGGTATAAAAGCCAGAATACATGGAAGATTGTCATCCAATATGTAAAATATAAAACAGAATCAGTATAAAATCAGCTTTATTGGCCAACACAAACAATATTAACATTGTGTAATATGTAACAATATATACAATTTGCACATTAGTAACAATATGATAATTTAACAATGAACAGCAAATAAGTTTTGATTAAAAATAATAAGAAAAACAAAACATGAGACCAACCTCTCGGGGACACTTTCACACAGTTACTTTCACACCACAGGAGTGTAAATGAGTGAGCTTGGCCCTCACCCTTTATTTAGGAGTCTGCAGGTTTATAGGCCCTGAAGTAGTTCTGACATGTCCTGACATTTGTGTATTTTTCTTACTTATAAACATATAAATGTAACCTTACTTATAAACATATAAATGTCACTAAAGTAAATGTCATGGATTGAGGGAAGAGGGAAACAGATGATCTTATACACAGAAGGCACATTTCTGGCATACTCTAAATATGGCAGTGCAAACAGACATTCAGGTTAAAACAGTGCGAACAGGAACAGTGCACTATGAAGAAAGGGTGTTAGGTTTGTAAAAGCCCACTTTTACACCCTATACACATTCATACATCTTTGTGCCTCTCTCGAAAAGCAGTTCTTGTTTAACTCAAGACACAAGTGATCATCGCATACCTGGCATTTCCATGGTGTTTATGGCTGCTTACCATAAACTGATTTGCAATTCACACAGACCCTGTGATATTGCAAATCAGCAGGGGTAACATTCCTAGCATCTGAGGTCAGTCCATGTGCTGGTTGTATGCAGTCACAGGTGAAGCCTTATCGTGTGGTCAACCGCTTAAAAAAAAAAAACAAGAGATCCATCCCGAATCCAGACCCCAGTCGTGGTTGAGGTTCCCATGACCTAGTGATGGCCCGTCTGTATCTTGCCTGCTTGTTTGCATTTGGTCTCTATAAAACAGGTGGCTGATCATTTTCATGGTCACAACGGTTTATAAAAAAGGAAAAAGAAACATAAGCATGATGATGATAAAATTACTATCAATAATTATCAATAACTATTGACCATGCATAAAGACAACACAAACTTTTGCAATGTTATACCACGATTTATACTTTTTGCATTACGATTTACATTTACACCTTAATATTACAAATATCTGTAAGCTACATAAGGCAGTTTTTTAGGCAACGGGAGCTAAAGTGTTTGTGTAACATTATAGATAGCAGTGTCATAAGCTAACCAAAAACTGAACCAAACAGCTACCATAACATGAAGCTATCCAAAACAGGGTGAAATATATTAAACATTTACACCACAGCTGATACTGACAACCATCTGTAATCTACATACTGTAAGGCATTAGCTTAGCCACCTGTGAGCTAACCTGGTTTGTGCTAAACTACATAAGGCAGCATGTTAGCATGATTTATCAGTGTTATCTACATGCTAACCAAACCATGTAAGTGACATTAAATGGCAATGTTTCACATAAACTGTCAAAAGCTTGTTAGAAAATGAGGAAAAATTAATTTATATTAGTTTTATATTATCAGAATAAGGATTATATAAGACTTAAAAACTTACTCATGGTAACAGCTTGCTGTATTCTTCTCTTTCGTTCTCTGTTGGAGGCTCAGTGTTGTTCTGAGGTAAATCTAAACTCCTCCCACTATCCAGAACATTCTGTAGAGCTTCAGAAACCTGTACGGTGCCTAACAACATCCTACACACCGCAAGAAAATTATTGGGGGTCCGTTCTTCGTATGTCGCTAACTCAGTTAGCTGGATTTGATTATTGTGGATTTGTCCTGATCTTGGATTGTTTCGTTCTTCGAAGCGCATCTCGCACTTGCTGTCATGGCAACATGTCCGTAAGCTTAAACCTGCTCGGAAGCAGGTTTATTTCATGTAAACAGGATTTAGCCTGCGCTCCTGGGGGGTTATGATTGGTTGAAATGGCAAGGTCACATCTGGTTAAAGAGCATGACTGACGCGGACTGACTCACGTGGGAAAAGTATACTGCATATACTGTATACAGTGGAACCTCGGATTGCGAGTAACGTGGTTTAGGAGTGTTCCACAAACCGAGCAAAGATTTTTAATAAATTTTTTATCGGAATCCGAGCAAGTATTAGTTTACGAGCGCCGAGTATCATGTATCACGCATGCGACTCTTATTTTGATACCGAGCGTCACTCTCTCACCACCCCCCATGGCTTTGCAAATACACAGAAACTCTGCTCGTCCCTTGTGTGTGCGCGCGCGTAATTTGACACGACACACACACGTACAGACGCTCTTTCGCCTTTTCACCCATGTGTGGCTGTGGCCATACATGTTTGTGTTAATCTCTGTGTGTGTCTAATAATATGTAACATTATATCCCCTGATTGCGTCTATATAAGTGGAGATTATTTTCCCAAATCTGTCGCAGCCATATATTTATGAGTTTGTAGAAATTAAACTTTTCAAGTTAGCTGAACAAATTTGATATTTTAAATAATTGTAAGTACTTAAGTAACAGTAACTGTCACCTTAAAGTTCCACCAACCAAAAATTTATAGAGTACTGGTGGCTCAGTGTTAAGTGTTTTGCCTGCCATGCGAGAGGCCCCTGTTCGATTGCAGACAACTGCAACAACAATTTATTTGATTTGCAACAAGTTCAACAAACTCGAAAATTATAGTTCTGTTTACTTAAAAAAGTGTTTTTTTTGTTTGTTTTGCCAACATAATTGGGTTTATAGTGTGGGCAGCACTCACGCATTTAATAATTATTTTTACTTTAAAATATCTTTATTAAAGTTTGAAATTCTCCATAACCCTGTAATAAAAGCTCTTGCTCCGCTTGAGTAAAAATTGAGCTCGCTCTTTTGCCATTTTGTCAACCAATCGAAGAGGTTGTGATCAGTGTTTCTACTGTCTGTGCATATCGCCTTTTAAACCAACGCACAATAATCCTAGACAACTCAATCCAGCTATACTAATCATCAACAACAGGTTTGCTCAAAGAACCAAATTAGCCGCATTGTAATTAGCACGATGATCTCATCTCGGATGTGTCAAGCGACATACGAAGAACGGACCCCGAATCTAATGTGTGTGTGTGTGTGTGTGTGTGTGTTTGGGGGCGTGTCCTTGTATGTAGACTACCCTGATTGTTTCCCGGTGAACAGTGTGTGGGCGTGTCCTGTCTCAGGTCATTATCAGTGAATGAAATGTGGCAGAAAGACTGTCTCTCTCCTTAGATTCATATGGATTAAATAAACTGAGAATATTTATTTTTGATTAAGTTTGCTACATTTAAAAGTAGACAATTTAAGCTTTTGATAGATATATGTAAAATGTATATATGTTTTAAGTGATTTCCATTGATTACTTTTTTTTTTTTTTAATGCAGTTATATAAAAGGTTTGTCTTATGTTTTTAGACAACCCACAGCTATTTAATAAATGTAAAATAATGTATTTACATGTTTTTGGTAAATGGATTATTTTTGTCTCTTGTATGTAAATGCATTTAAAGATAACACTACCAGGTCCATGTATTTACATCACACATTATTTTCAGTACTAGCTATTAAAAAACAAGATAATGTACTAAAATGGTAACCTATTTTAACTACCAAAACCTTGCTGGTGGCCTAGCATATAAATCATGCTGGCCTATGCTGGATTTTTCAGCAGGCATGCTGGTCTTCCATCACCAGCTAAACCAGCACCAGACCAGCACTAACTAGCAAGACCAATGCTGGTCGTAAGGTTTCATCAGCGTAGAGATGCTGGTCTTCCGTCAGTTATGCTGGTTCACCAGCTAAACCAGCATCAGACCAACACTAACCAGTATTAACCATCATAGACCAGCATATAAATCATGCTGGTCTATGCTGGATTTTTCAGCAGGGTAAAAGGACATTCAGAGCAGACGATTATTATTATTCAGAAGATCACAATTAATTTGAAGTTAGAATATTATTTTATTATTGCTTTACCTCCAAGTATTAGCTTTTAGTGTTTATTTGTTGGGAAAACAAAGATGCTTCAAGTTTGTGATGGACTTGAAACTAGATAGATTAGAATTTATCTTCCTTCAGGGTCTGAATGGTCTGGTTCGTACTGTACTATTAGGCTAAGGAAGCACATTTGAGAGCTTAATGGAAGGAGAGCGAGTTTGAATGAGTAAAAGCAAATAAACAATTGGCGTACATGATAAACAGTATTTCAGGGTTTTTTTTTTTCAATAAACAGACAATATGATACCATATGAACTGAATTCAGTTCTGAATTGTACTGAATTGAGCAGCAGTACTGTGTACATTGCAGGCCGTAGAAGAAGAGTCCTTTTTTCTTTTCTTTTTTTTTTAAAGAGATAATTGATTGTGTTTAAAGCTGTACTGTAAGAAACTGTGTCTAGGACAACCCTACTGATGCCATGAATATACACTGCATAGCCACACAAAGCCAACACACCATTTGAAATGAAATAAGTAAATAGGCAAGAGCCTTTCACTCAGAGACCTTTTCAAAAAAGCTTGAATTGAGATTCTGAAAACAAGGGCATTGGTTCAGTGATTTTGTCAAACACAGAATCCAACACCTTACCCTACTTGGCTCAAGTTCTGTATATTTTAAGCATTGCATTGTTAAACTGAAACAACTGATTCAACGTATGATTATGTTCCTCATGGTACAACTGACATTTAAAATCTTCATGCCTATCTTACCCAACAGTCAAATCACCTGCATCCTTCCCAACAGCTTCATGTACATTATGGCCCTAGTAGTAGTCAGCTCCCACTTTCAAAATAAAGTGAAACTTTATTTTAGTGATGAAAACTACTGAAAAAGAAGGAAAAAAAGCAAAGGTAATAATAATAATAATAATAATAATAAAAGAAGAAGAAGAAAAAGGCCCGCTTTGTATAATTCTCACTCACTCTTTTAATGCTCCAGCTAGTACTAATTATTATCCATTCTGTTGCGTTTTATTAATGTCTTCATGCAGCGGTAAATGTATGTTAATTTCCACTGATTACATGATTATTATTTCACTTCATCTGGAGTGAAAAAAGTTGCGGGGTGTGGTTCCAATGCCGCATTACACCTATGTATTGAGGACACGTGGGAACGATGTACTGTACTGATTTTACTTCAAAATATTTCAAATGTGGTGAATTTGAGATTACTACCAAATTCTTGCTCTGCACTAGAACCCGTCAAAATGAATGTAGTGTGTTAGACCGCTGTCAAAAATACGTCATCAAGGCTACATGAACAGGCATTACTATCCGATGGACGTATATCGATTCGACGCATGCGCCTGGCCAATGTTTTAAACTCCTAAAATCTTACCTACTATAGTTAAAACACCTCTGTAATTTTACTTTTCTTAAACATGCCTGAATCTGTGAAAAAAACAACTTGCCCGAGACGACGAGAGCGGGCTCGTCTGCTAAACTGCCATTTTGGCATCGGTGGTTTAAAACAGTGGCGGGGCGCATGGACCAAATCGATTCCTCTTCCCTTGGATAGTAAAGCCTGTGCATGTGGCCTTGACGGCGTATTTTGACAGTGGTGTAAGACGCTACATTGGTGGACGTAATTTCGTCTGTGTAACAGAGAAGTGGTAAAAAAGACTGTAAACTGTAAGTGGTCAGAGTCATATATTTCAGAGTTGTACTGTAACAAACACAAAATCTCATAACTGTAAACTGTCGTGGCAGTAGATTTTGGAATCCAACTTGGACAAAACACTGAATTACACACAAATCTTTTATTTTATTTTATTTTTTTTTACGTACGATTATTTTTGACAGTGATTATATTCCATATCAAACTGTTCATAAAAATTCATAAATAAATAAATAAATAAAACCTTTTTTTGCTTTTGCTTCTTCAGGTCCTCTTGTTTTGAGACACCCATCATGCACAGTGCCCACTTTACATGCCTCTGAAGGCAGTGTTATGATCGGAGGATGCTTCACTCACTCAGGTCTAGGCTCATCAACATTATGTGACAATAAAATGAAATCAACTGACCATGTTATCACATCAACATTTTATTTTATTTTATAAAGTTATTAGCATATTCCAGGACAGTAATGCAGAGATTCATTAGGCTCAAACTGTTTTAAAAAAATGGTTCTGGGAGCATGAGAAACCACACATTTCACACATAAATTGGCCATCATAGAGTTTTTACGTCAAAAACTTTATGGAGTGTTTGATGTTCCAGTCAATTAATTCATGCAATTCTGGACTGAAATAAATGTTTTGGCTTTGGATAATTTTGTTGGAACAATGCTACACTGAATGTGTGAAATATTAATATTTAAAATGCAATTAAAGGCAGAATTTTGAAATAAAGGATGCCAGTAATCTACTCAAGTGCTTAACTTTGGTGTTTGTTGTAAATATTGCATTTTAATCTTTATTACAAAATAAAGCAGTTTCCTGCCGCAAGTTTATAGAGAGATACTTAGATGACAGTAGGAACAGCAAATTAGGGCTGCAACAACTAATCGATAAAATCGATAATTCAATTCGTTGTCAACAAATGCCGTTATCGATTAGTTGGACTGCTCACGTTATTGAGGAGCGCGACCACAAGATGCACAAATACACAGAGATACACACAGATACACAGCCGCTCACGCAATGGAGGTTACAGAAGCGTCTGCTGGAAAAAGAGCGCGCTTATGGCGTTATATTCCTGCCCCAATTTGACATTTTGAGAGCAGACAAAGCACTCTACACTCTCAGTGTCCACATTTCTCGATTCTGTGCGCACTCGAATCTGCCTTCACGCGCAAGCAACATTTATTTTCTGTGCGCGCTCATCTTTGTCCAGTGTTACAAAACTGCCACAAAACCAGGCAATCAGACTTCCACACACTACTTCTGATTGGCTGTTCCTTCTCTATCAACTGGCAATATCTGCAATTATTTTTAAAATGCTGTATTTTGCATACTCAAATGCTGTTATATATTTTATTTATTAATTTTTTTTTAGAAAGAGCCAAGTCAGCATAAGTGAGTTCATTCAAAAAAAGAAATCCCCCATGCACTCCACAACAAGCAGCCACTATTTTAAACATAACGAATACCCTGATTTATGGTTTTATATAGTTATAAGCAAAACATCAAATTAAAGAAGCGTTTAGTTTTTTATTCGATTAATCAAAGAAAAAAAAAAAAAAAAAAAAAATCGACCAACTAGTTGATTATCAAAATAATCGTTAGTTGCAGCCCTACAGCAAATTGCATCAGTAAATTTTTGCCAATCAACTACTACAAATTATTACTTCATTCTAAAAGAGGAATGAATACGAAATGAAACAATTTGTTTAATGGGTGTTACAATATTGAGTTAATGGTAATGTTGTGCTTTCCATTCTGTCTCTTCTGGTGGTGGGGTGGGGCGTGTCCCTTTTCAGGTGCCTTTTAAAATGTTTCAGGTCCCGCCCACTGCAATTGGTTCCTGCAATCTGTTGGTTGCTCAGCTAATCTAACCTGGTTGATCCCGCCTCCTGTCTGACGATTAGTGAAAATTATGCTGCGTCTGACCCCTTGCTATGTTTTTTGGTTACCCTACGTTTTCCTCTTCTGATGTTGATTGGTAGTTGACACTCTTCCGTATATGACCAGTTGCTTGTTTTGACTCTTCTTTTTGTGAATACATTTTGTATATACTTATACATAATTCTGCAAACAGTGGCTTTGTAGGAAGTTACCTCCTGACCTAGACCGAGCTGCAACACTGGGGCATATGGGAAGGAATTTCCCACCAGCATCACAGCATCATCCAGGAAGGTGCGCACTTTGTCATTCCCATCAGGAGTTAACCGACAAACTGAGCCAATCAAAGCAGCTCAATGAAGAGTGGAGGAAGACTTGGCAGGCAGGTTTAGCCCATCTGCAGGTTTACATTTATTCATTTCAGATTTGGCGGTGAAGGCAGAACAATGTAATTGGGTCAGATTGTACTCTGAGCTTTTGCTCACTCGTTCCTTTAAATGTGCGTGTATGTCTCATAAGCTCTGCTTTCGTTTCCACACATTCTCACAATTTACAGGAGTCACTGAAAGCACAAATGAATAAACCTTCCATGAATTAATACATAGATAAGAGTCATGTATGTTACCCGTCTCCTTTTCACCCCACAACTGCCATTTGACCGTTACTCCTACTGCCCTGGTGTACATTTTCCTTACCTAAACCTCTATACTACATATGATGATAATAATAATTATCATAAGCAATAGGAGTAAATTAAAAAGGGAACAGGGATCTCCATGTATTGACATACTGCAAGTAAAAAAAGCATGTATTTATTTTTTTAATACCTAATGTGTTTTTCAATTAAAAATTAAAGGTAACTGGTGAAACCACCATTAATTCCATGCTTAAAAATGAGTCAGTGGGCACACTCAAACAGGTACCAGTTAGTGTTGATCCTTGAGCATGTGAGTATATTTCAGTGTCTTTTGTGCATCTATATAAAGAACCTAGTGTAAGTACCCAGCGTGATGGGAAAATAGTTTGCAAAAATAGTTAAAAATAAGCTGATTGTCTTTAATGTAATCAGTGATATTTCAGGTTGGAACCCACATACACGTCTGCTTTCCTTTGAACTTAATACAATCTATCATCAGACAAGTATACTCCCTGTTCGGTAATTGAAGAGTGAATCACAGACTCGTGATTCAAAATCGAAAAAGTAGGTCAGATAAAGATGTCGTTTTGTCTTAAAATGACTCCAGTGCTTTAAAATTTACTTACGCATATATAAATACATACGTATATATAGCAGTGTTATTTCAGCAGTGAAAATATTAATATTAATCCAAGTATAATATTCAGTTTAGCTTTTCTAATTAATATCTATTGGTGCAGGCGTATGTTTGCATAGAGTGTAGCTCATTTTAAAGTAGATTATTAAATCTGGTAGATATCTTCTCATAACTCCCCTTCTACTCAATATTTTGATTTCATTAATGGCGCAGGTTTAACGTTAGGCCGAATACCTAAGGACTGGCAAAGTTTAATTCAATAAATATTAACTTTTCTATATAGATGAAATGGCTAGGGGTGCTCCGATTGATCGGTCGCCGATCATAACCCCCAGATAATTGCTTTGACGATCTCTTAAATGGCCGAACTATAAAAGCCGATCAGGTGACGCTAAACTTGCGAGACTATTTTTTTTTGCACACTATTAAAATAGGTTCACCGGTCTCATGAGCAATTCCATGTGTGTTGTGGAAAAGACAATAAATTAGCAATCTGCAACCTGTTTAACAAGAAAAAAAAAATGACGTGAAGCACCTAAAGCGTTTTAACACCACGAACCTCATCAGACATTTGAATGTTAGTCACGTGAAGGAATATGAGCAATTTTTCAAAGTTGGTTAGTGCTTTGAAGACAGAGTGGGAGAGTTCAGCAGCTTAAGCGCCACTCACTCAGCCTCTCTACGGTAACAGAGACGTTTCAAAGACAGCAGCCCTAATGCAAGGACCGTAAGAAGCATAATGAAAAATCAAACAAAATAATGGAATTCATATGCCTCGATCATAAGCCGCCATGTATTGTCGAAGACGAAGGGTTCTACTTGGCTCATGTCCTACTTGGCTTCACGTTACAGGGTGAAAATATTTCACGGATGTATGCCTGACACAGTTATACCAAACAGTGTTTACACGTGTCGACAGCCTTATGAAGGACACACATAACATCAATTAGTTTCACGAGTGACATTTAGAGTGCGGGTTTATGTCCCATGTCCATGTTGAGCCTCACTGAGCAGTTTATTAATCAAAACTTTGAAGTACAAAATTAAAGAATAAAGTACTTAATTCTCAAGAGTTTTCAGGGTCACACACCGTGGAGGCTTGTGCTGCAGTATTTAAAAAAATCTTGCTGTGAACTAGATAATTTTTGTACAATTTCCAAATATTTAGCCACCAATCCAGTGAAAACCCATACCACATAATGTCACACCAATTCTGTGAAATTACAGTTTTAAAAAAAATTGAGAGGTTAAACTTTGTTGCAGGCAGACATTGTACATGGGCTTCAACCTTAAATAATATAATATAATTCAATTAAAGCTGATGAGCTTAATTTTGGACTTTAACCTTTTAATTATTTTTACAAACTCTTTTCCCCCATCAAAGACAGGGATGTCAGCTAGTAGTAAATATAAATTTGAAGACTGTATGATTTGGGTGAACAGCATGTGAAGGTTGATCAGAAAATTACTAATGGGGTGAGAAGAGAAAAAAAAATGGCATAACGGAATTACAGTGCAAGAGCAGTTTTGATGCTAAAAAAAAAAATCATTAAAAAGATTGATCAATAGGTGACTGCTCTCTGTCTCTTTCTCTAATGTGAACAATGAAAGAGTATTCAGACTTTTGGTTTAAACCAAACTTGAACAGAACTTTTTTTTTTAAACTAAGGTTACGTTTACACAGTTTATAAGACTTTGTCCTTGTTATATTTTTTTGTTATATTTCTCTATAACATTTGCAAATGTGACACATCAACCCAATTAGCCAGCAATGATATTTATATTGAAATAGAACATCTTGCAGTGCTAGTGACCAGATGATGCAACTTTTGCTAGCATACATGTCGATTGCAGCAGATGGAACAGACATACATTGTAGGTTTTATATAATCTCTACATAATAACAAAATAAATAGATGCAATGGGGGCATGTCATGCCCTGGCATGTGTCAAGGCCCGAAATTAAAACAGCTGCTACTCTAAGGGATGTGGGGGGATTTATTGTCTTATACATGTATCATCAATAACCACCCCCCCCCCTGCATTGCAGCAGCAGCAGGGTGCTTGTCTGCTTTACACTGCATATGAGGATCTGAAACAGTCTAAAACTGTCTGGCAAATGGTTGTATTTCGGGTTCACCTCCGTCACAATTGCAGTAGAACACATCTGCTGGTGAGCAAACATACAACAAATACAGTCAGACCAATCAGCACTGCCAAGCTCTGTTATCAAGACTAGAGAGAGATGCGCACTGCAAGCTATTACATCAAATTAACCCTAGTTTAACTTGCTGACATTAAAATGTCGACAGAAAAACATTAACCGATTTGACTGCTGTTCCTGCATTTCATTTACATGTTTTCATGGTGTGAAAAAGCGCGGTGAAGTTGGTTGGAAGTTGTATATTCGAGCTCTGACATCCAGATTCCGATTTGTGGGGGAGACTCCGGCAAAAGCATCTCGCCTACTACGCGAGTTAGGGACCGTGTGCATTACTGTCTGATTGAAAGACGGAAAATATTAACATTATAAAACATAGATCATATTTGAAATAAATAAATAAATAAATAAATAAAAAGTTGTTAGTGTTGGGGGGGGGGGGGTATTTATTTTCTTATACATGTACCATCAATAGCCCCCCGTAAACACGTAAAAAAAATAACTTCACTACTTCAGTTACTGGTACTGGTTCTGCTAAAAGTTGGCACAACCAGTTATCAAGTTTTTCACCAGGTACTTTTTCCCTTGAATAAATAAAATCATTTAGAAAACATAATTTCTTCATGTTTAGATAGATAAATAGACAGAGACAGGAAGACAGACAGCCATGCACTATTGATCCCATGAGAGAAATGATTGCATTGCAGCAGCAGCAGCATGCTTGTCTGCTTTACACTGCAAATGAGGACCTGAAACAGTCTAAAACTGTCTGGCAAATGTATATGAGGATTTGAAACGGTCAAAACTGTTTGGCAGATTTTTTCGTTATTTTTTAGAACTAATAATAATTGTATCTTATTGTGTGTGTGTATACATACACACACACTAAAATACATTATATTGATTAAACATTATATGTACAATTAAAGTTAACATATAATTCACACAAACATGAAAAAAGCATTCTATACTCACCGCAAGATTGTACACTAACAGCAAGATCCCATTAGTAGCAGCATGTATTTATGGGCGTTCCGCAAAATTAGAGAAAGATGCGGAAATCACAGGCAGGATGAATTTATAGAACTGCTAAATGATTTCCCCGCTCTTCCGCCTCACCTAATAGTTCAAACGGAGTTATGAGAATCACATGATGTGATTGTTTAACCATTCACGTGCAACAACAATAGTCACACGGTGGAGCTACCGCTGCATGTTTACAATAAATGGTTAGAAAATGACGAGGCGAGTGGAGCCGAATGTAGCGGAGTAAGAGTAGCATTTCTTTTTCACAAATCTTCTCAATAAAAGTAAAAAAAAAAAAAAAGTATGGTGCAAAAGTTACTCACAAAAGTTACTCAAGTAAAATGTATCGGAGTACATGTAACTCGTTACTACCCACCTCTGGATGTGGTTACCTTTTCTGAGGTGAAGCATATAACACATTTGCCCGTTTGTGTTTATCGAACATAATGGTTGTATTTCGTGTTCACCTTCGTCACAATTGCAGTAGAACACAGCTGCTGGTGAGCAAACATACAACAAATACAGTCAGGCCAATCAGCACTGCCAAGCTCTGTTATCAAGACTAGAGAGAGATGCGCACTGCAAGCTATTACATCAAATTAACTCTAGTTTAACTAGCTGACATTAAAACGTCGAGAGAAAAACATTAACCGATTTGACTGCTGTTCCTGCATTTCATTTACATGTTTTCATGGTGTGAAAAAGCGCGGTGAAGTTGGTTGGAAGTTGTATATTCGAGCTCCGACATCCAGATTCCGATTTGTGGGGGAGATTCAGGCAAAAGCATCTCGCCTACTACTAGTTAGGGACCGTGTGCATTACTGTCTGATTGAAAGACGGAAAATATTAACATTATAAACATAGATCATATTTGAAATAAATAAATAAAAGTTGTTAGTGTTGGGGGGAGCCTCTTCCTCCCAGCACCGTGACAGGGAATCAGGGACAACATTGCACTGCCCCTTACGGTACTGAACCATGAACTCAAACGCTTGTAGCCCGAGTACCCATCGAGTTAGGCGTGAGGAGGGGTTTGGCTGGTTAAAAACCCACGTCAAAGCAGCATGGTCTGTGATAACAGTGAATGGTTTACCCTCTAGGTATTGACGCCATTTCTCCACTGCCCATAGACAGGCCGATGTTGCTGGCGTCCGTCTGCACCTTGAAGGGTCGTTCGAAGTCTGGGGCTGTTAACACTGGGGTGTCTTGCAGAGCTGTTCTCTGATCCTCAAAGGCTGACTGGCATTCGGAAGTCCATACCCACTTGGCTCCTTTCTTCTTCAGAGCGTGTAAAGGAGCAGCACGCTCTGAGAAGTGGGGGATGAAACGGTGGTACCAACCAGCCAAACCTATGAAGCGCTGTAGCTCCTTCAGGTTGCAGGGAACGGGGTAAGTTCGTATGGCTGTCACTTTGGCTTCTTCGGGTTTTATGCCTTCAGCAAATATAATGTGTCCCAGAAAGGAGAGGGATGTCTGACAGAGGTTGCATTTTTTCAGGTTGACTATGAGACCAGCAGCTTCAAGAAGTGCAAATATTTGTTGGAGGTGGTTAAGGTGAGAAGTGGTGTCCTTTGAGTAAACAACGATGTCATCAATGTAAACAAAACAATACTTTCCTAGGGCTTCTGCCAAAACTGAAGTCATAAGTCTCTGAAAAGTTGCTCCTGCATTTTTCAGGCCAAAGGGAAGACGGAGGAACTCGTATTGGTCGTTCTTTGTGACGAACGCTGCTTTAGGAATGCTGTCAGGATGCATCTCCACCTGCCAATACCCACTACGCAGGTCTAAGGAGCTGAACACGGCAGCCCCGTAGAGTGACTCCAAGATTTCGTGGACCTGGGGCATAGGGAATCCATCTAGTGGTGTTTTGCTGTTGAGGGCTCTAAAGTCCACACAAAAACGGGTCCCACCATCTTTTTTGCCCACCAGCACGACCGGGGCGGCCCACGGCGAGGTGGATGGTCTAATGATCCCTGCGTCCAGCATCTTGGCGACCTCTTCCTCTACAATCTGCTGCTTGTGGACAGGGACAGGGTAAGCCTTTTTCCTGACGGGTCTTTCGTCTGTGGTGTAGATGTGGTGGGTTATGGCCTTGGTATAACCGATTCGGTCTGTACATACGGTCGTCCACTCTAATAACAGCTCCTGCAGCTCATATTTGTGTTCTTCTGACAGGACGGCATTGCTGACCAGGCTGGAGATGGCTGAGCTGGTGACATCAGACATTTGGGGCAGTGAATTGGCTACATAAAGGGAGACCTGGTCGTGAGTGGAGGTACAGAGCGGGAAATATTCACCTTCTCTACCTGGTATAGTGTAGGAGCGCTGGCTAAAATTAATCTGTATTCCTGCCTCCGTCAAAAAATCTATCCCTAACACACAGGGGAAGGTAAGATCGCGATCTTTCATGATAAAAAGACAAACCTCCTTGCAAGGAGCATTGAGCATGCAATTTGCCTATTGCAGCCTGTACCAAGCCATTGGCTAATGAGAATGACTGTCCCTTTGCAGACAGCCACTTTTCGTCTGGTTTCTTTATTCTTTTCCACAGCGTCTCGGTTATGAGGGAGAAGGTGCTGCCTGTGTCGATGACGGCTGTACAGGACACATGATTTAAGGTAAGCTGTACCATCAACAGGGAAGGACTGGCCTGGGCTATGCTGAGGCTGGTGGGTCTTTTGCAGTCCTTCATCAATTTCGGTGTTGGAATGGGGGTCTGCCTTTGCCTGAAAGCTTTGGCGGCGTTAAAATCTCTCTCCACCAGTGTTCCGATTCGCACCAGCTCACTGGTGGTGGTGACCGTGCTCCGCAGCAGACTGGCAATGCGGGGGTTACAGTTCCTCAGCGTTGCTTGCACAATCTCTCTCTCGGTCATCCCTGGTTTCCACCTCAGGCAGAGGGCACGATATTGAAAGGCAAAGTCCCTTATGCTCTCGTCAGGATGCTGGACCCGCTCCCTCAGGCGTTTCTCAGCTTCGACTTCATGGTCCTCGGTAAGGAATGCCTTCAGCAGCGCAGATTTAAATGACGTCCAGCTCCTGACACTGTATTTTTCTGCTGTCCACCAATCTTTTGCAGTGTGGAAGAGTACAGAGGGGAGTGTAGCTAATATTTCCCCGTCAGAGAGTGGATGTAGGGGATGTAATAGATTTTGAAGCAATAGGTCAAATGACCTTGAAGTTATCGAAATAAAATCATTAAATTGAAAAATATTAATAAATATGCAAAATCATTATACACCACCATGCATCACATTGACACTAACAGTAACATTCATTTATTTCAAATATGAACGTTTATAATGTTATTATTATCCAAACAGTAATTTGCACACGGTAACTAACTCGCGCAGTAGGCGGGTTGCTTTTTCCGGACTCTGTTAGCAAATCTCCATCACAAATCAGAATCTGGAAGCCGGAGCTCCTCTCAAAGAAGTTGTCAACACTGACCCCCCCCCCCCTCCCCCCTTTGACATATCGAATCACTGGCATCCAGCTACCCACCTGGGACGACGAGAGGCATTATCAAATATTCCACTCATCCCAAATCATGGACTATTCACTATTCTTCCATCTGCTAAAATAGCTTTTTCCTTGTGGCTGTTACCACACTGAACAGCTGATCATGGCGCGTTAAGTAATAAACCACCTCACCATCACTTTCTGCCTATATTGCACTGCTTTGTCCACTATGCATCTTTGCACCATTCAACTTATGCTTATTATTTCACTACTGTATATTCCACCTGTAATTAATCTGTTTACACTGTATCATTAAAAAAAATCATACATATACTCTACATATGTATATCATGTTACTTTTTTAAGCATGTTGTTATCTTACAGTAATCTGACAATGAGATTCATACTGAAATAAGAAAAGATGTGTGTTTGGACATTTAGTGTGTCTGATCTATGACAATAGAAAAGTGGCAATAAAAAAACGTGACGAAATCAAATTGAATGCTTTTTGAACACATCCTGTGATTTTTGCTGACATCCTTTCTTTCTTTCTTTTTTTTTTTTTTAGAATTTTCTAATTATTTACAAACATTATGTTTGTATGTAAATAATAAATGTTATGATCATCATTAGACAGGGCAGTTTCAGGTACAATTTGCTGTATTTGCTTAATAAACATAATAGCAAATGTTACTGCAGAAAAAAATAAAAAAAATCAAACCTTTGCAATGCTTCCCTGGATTTGTTCAATTGATTTTATGATGATTATATCAACTGTGTTAAACCCTTTAAACCTGTTTTGCCTGCTTGGGTGTAGTCAACCAATGAAATTTTGCAATCACTTGTAATCTATCTTCTGTTAGTAAGAGTGATTTAAGTAGTGTACATACCACAAACCTGCATCATTAAAAAAAAAAAAAGGGAAGATCCATCCATTATGTGAGGTCAACAAGGTAGTCTTATACCATTCCATTTCTCTTGTATGCCTGCACAAAGTTTGGCCCCAGTATCTTTAATGTGTTTCAAGCTGATAGAAATCGAATAGAAATATAGAATATAGAAAGTGGTAGAATGGAGTTTGAATGGAGTTACAGTATATAGCTTGGGTTGTCTTGATGGTACAAAAGGAGAGTGCATCAGGTACTCACTGATACAGTACATTCATGTCAAGTACACCAGGTTACTCAAACAATAATGCATCACTTCCTATTTCGTACTCCACTGCTTCTCCTTACTGATTTGTAGAAATCTACATCAGGTCCTTTGTCAATAGGTTCAAGTAAACCGAACTGGATTATCCTATAACTGAATACTTTTAGCTGATGTTTGCATGAAGGCAGTTCAAGCTGTGCAGTACACAATACAGTAAGTCACTGAATATCGGTCCAGAAACCATATTGACATTGTAGGTATGGAGATTTTTAGTTCTGCTTTTATAATTTGAAAAAAAAAAAAAAAAACTATTTAATTGTTTATATTGTGGAGGGGAAGAGGTGAGCGAGTCCACTTCCTTAATATACATACCCACTCAAAGGACAATACTTATCTAATAAAAAATTAGAGTAGTCCATGGACAGCTTAACAGTATAGATTTACTGTCCTCTAAAAATAACTCAACATACAGCCATAATTGTTAAAAAAGTGAGTACACAGTACAGTAAGTGATAACATTTGTACATCTTTAACCATGCAAAGTCACATATCCTATTTATAACGTTGATCTGTGTATCAGTAGGTAGGTTCTTGACATTTCACTTAGAGTGAATTAATTTTTGTTGCCAGTTTAGACAATCTGCATGTTGAGGTAAATATGTACTGCTATACAAGCTGCCAATTGACTAATCTAAAGTATCTCCAATTAAATGTTTTTTCTTTTTTATAGTATTGTCCCTTGAGGACATATAATGAAGTGGTTGCTTGAAATGAGGGGTGAGGGGTGTATTAACTTTCATGAGATACTGTATGCAAAAATTAAATAAATAAATAAATAAATACACAAAATCTCATTCTTTTGTAAAAACCAAATGACCACAATCCCAAATCAAGCCTTGTTGTGCATATCCCAATCAGAACACCAAACACATCCGCAAGCAGCGTTCCGGTCATGGCAAGCTACCACTTAAAATAAGCATAAAAACCTTGTGCTACTACAGGGCAAAAAAGCATCTTTGTGCCTACAAGGGCACTTTTTTCATTCAAAAGAGGCCCAGAAGATTTTGTAATACGTCTGGAATGATGAAACCAGCCCCCCCCCCCAAAAAAAAAAAAAAAACCATACCTTGATGTTTGTGAAATCGACTGCACTACATGCATTGCTGGAAGTGATCTGCTAGACACATTTTGGGGCTCCATGTTCCTGAACATATCCGCAAGGATATTGGGGGGACAGCAGCAATTTCATGTTAGATGTCAGGACCACCATATTTCTTCCTAAATTCACTCTGACATAGCTTAAACAAATTGGTGACCCACTATAAAGACACACTGCTCATTACTGTACACCACCATCCTGATGAGAAGTTGAGTGACTGAGTGAAGGGGTACAGTGTTAAATGGAACAATGGCTATCTGGTGCCTACCGTATCAGTCCAAATCGGGCATACTTGTGTTCAAAGCTCCTTATACTGGGGAGCACAATGTACTATATGTTGTGTCATTGAAATTGCTTCATCCCAATTCAAATACCTAAAACTGGTGCAACTTGTTACAGATTTTTCCCACATTTTGGTGCAGTCAAATGAAATTATTGTTCCACAAATTATGTGTTTTTCCACGGTCCACTGCTCTACATCTGCAGGATGTAGTCGGCATAGAAACAATGTACAGAAATTGATTGAAAGAAATGCTGCCATTTTCTCAGTTTCACTGGTTTTGTTGTGAAAGAAAAAGAAAAAAAAAAAAAAAAAAACAGGATGCACCAGCCTGTAATGCTGGCATCTAGTTTCAACTGATTTTAATAGCAGTCATTAAAAAACTGTTGTGGAAACAATTAATATGTTGGGGCGCTATAGAGACATGTTTTTTTCTGGCTCTTGCTGAATTATATTTTATGTTAAAACCATTTTTTATTTAGTAGTTTCTATTAGTGACTGGTCAACAATGCATACTCATAACCTAGTAAGAAGTTCAGTACTTTTTTGTCAGCTATGGCTTCGAGCTTGAGAAAATACAAATCCAGCATGAATAAAGAATTGAGAAGTGCACTGGCCGAAGAACCGAACTCTACAGACGCTCAAAAACTAAAATCACCAGTTGAGCTGCATTTCATGTCATATTATAAAAGGACATGGAAGGCGGACTGTCTACACGGTCAGATAAAGTGGTCAGAATACAAACTAAAACCGAGCCTGCAGGCAGAACTAACCGATTTGAGAGTGACGCATTATTATTATTATAAGGAAAATATGGAAATGTAGCATTCGAATTCTGGGCGTTCGGAAGAATAACTGGCAAACTTCACTATGGCGGTTTCTAAATTACTAACCGAAGTTCTGCAGATGGATAAGGGCCTTCTTATTGACCATTCATATAGATGTCCCACTCCAAAGAAGCAAGGGACACAACCATCAGGACTGTGTCGAGGTACTATGCTAGATCCATCAGGACTGTGTCGAGGTACTATGCTAGATCCCGAGCTCCACTTCGCTTTAACAGGGAGCAAATAGCCATATTTCCCGACTACACTCTGAGTGTGGCCAAGGCTTGTGCGTCATTTACAGACTTAAAAAAAACTCCTATAAAGACCAGAATGGTGTACGTTTCTGTATTTTGTATCCTGCAAGATTTTGTATCACAAGGGCAAAGAACGAATATTCACAGATCCGGATAAGGCAATGCATTGTGTTAGGCATAGTGTTATTGCTTCAGCAGAAGCAAATCCTTAATTAGATGAGCATACTGTATATCTGATACACTCCGAAGTACGCACCTGGTAAATCATGTGGACTGGAAAATAAATTACATAAAATTCTGTCCTTCCAGTTTCATATGTTGTGACAAAATCTGGTTGGACGGACATACAGTCCAGACAGAAAATTTTCTGAGACTAATTTCAGCTCCTCCAATGTATGAAACGAAACGTAAAGATATCATTGAAAAAGCGTTTTCTGCCCAATGCACAGATAAATCCTCGGTTTCATTTACATAAATAAACACAAAAGCTTGCATTCTGTCAAGATGTCAGAATCAGATCAGAAAAAAAATAAAAATAAAAATCTACTTTGGAAAAGACCGGGAAACTAAAGTCAGCGATAGAGAAGCTCAAATGGCCTCCTCAGGCTTGTTTGCCACCACGACCTTCATCATTTAACTAGAACAGGAACCTAGCAAATTAATATTCTTATTCATTTTTTTTAATCAGTTGCTTGAACAAACCTAAAAACTATTTTTAGTAATCATGCGGATATTGCTCATACGATGTCCTCCTCACTCGGGAGTAAAAAGGCTAATTAAGCCTATTAAAAATAGATTAAATGTGAAACCAGCACCTGAACAATAGATTACTTACTTGTGCGCACACTTCAACATCTGTGACCAGGCATGGATGGATGCATAGGCATGGGACAGTATTTGTTCAATGTTTATCTCTTGTAAATATTGTTCCTATAAAGTATGATAAAATATTTTTGGACAGAATGCTGTGAGGACTGTATATAATTTGAGTGAATGAGGAAACAATAGACATAAAAAATAAAAAAATAAACACTGACAAGGACACCACTCTAGTCTGATTGTTCTGATTAATCAAGTTATTATCAACATTAAACCGAGCATTAGTTTGGCCTGGCGTTTAGAAATCACACGTCCATGCGGGCTAACACCATTTTAAAGGGATTGTAATATTTGTTTGTGTCCCCCTTCAGATTTTACACCACCGAGTAAAAAAAAAAACAGGGTTTGTTAAAGCCGGTCTACTGAAAGCTGAACACTCCGCTGTGTTCTATTATTTATTATTAGGATGTTGCTCAGAGGCGCGTGACTCGGGTTATTTTCACTCTAGGTTGCTAAGCGGAGGAAAACGCTCTTACCTTGTATCCCATATTTTTTCTCACGCCGATTTCCTTGTTAAACTGGCTCTCGATTTTAGTCCGGTATAAACCTGCGGAAATAAATACTGTCTTAATAAGGCATCGCGTAATCCAAGCGGGGAGATGCCGGAGAACAGAGACATTTATAGCCTAATAAAACGGATAATTATCGCCTCGACGGGATGCTCGTCCACGTTTCATTAGAAAAATAGAAACATCACGATTTAGCCTTTCTGTATTCACCCATATGCGACATGCTCTTTTTTTTTTTTTTTTGGTTAACTCGTCGATTAAACTCCGCACTGTGCTGCATGATAGAGATCCGCCATATTTATTATTTACCCTCAGCACGCGCTGCGCATTCCGAACGGCGGAAATAAATCAGTTTTTGTATTTCTGTATTTGAGTTTATGTAAAGCAATAATGACCTTAGGGATTCATGTCGAATTCGAGAACTGTTAAGCATTTTTATTTTTTATTTTTTTACAACATGCTGTAGTCTATACAGCGCGTAATATTGCGTGACAAATTGGATTAGGCTATTAAAAGCGTGATCACGTGCATTGCTTTTTCCACAGCCCTCCGCCACCCCACACACAATGTCGTGTATCCACGTAAATAAATTAATAAGCTTGGGGCATTCAAGTTCATTAGCAAATAAGAAGAAGAAGCAAGTGTGCTTGTCTCAGTCACTCATCTTCTCATGAGTTCAAAAGTGCGCATGACATCAAACCACTAGCAAAATAAATTCCTCCAAAGTTGATTCGGATTGTTTTCTTGGGCCAGCTCCGACACAGAGAAGGACTCAATGTTTCATTTAATCTACCGGGAATTCCATTAAAACCAGTTTCCGGGATGGCCGGAGGGGTATTGTCCACCATCAGCTGATAATGCAATAAATGGGAATTGTTTAACATTCTTCAAAACATTAACATTGTTAGTGGAGCGTCCTTTTTTCCTGTTGAGGTTTTAACCCTCATTGTCATCATTGTAATGTGTTCTTTTGTGTCGTTTTGTGCATTCATTAATTATATACTATTGATATGTAAATATCATTTATTTGTTATACAAATACATTTTCAGGACTCAGGCCATGTGACTGGTACATTGGGAGTCACATAGTGTCATATGAATGCTCACAACCACAGAATGCAATCCTGGGGCTTTTTGTGGATGTAAAAAAAAAATTGCAGTGGCCTCACTCAGCAGGATAATGCACCGCAAAATAATTTGGGAATAGTTTGAGAAACATTCCCTTTAAAGTTCCCAAACAAGTCTACAAACAAGTCCAAACCATTGAGGAACCACCTCACAATCAAACTATCTGTTCTTAATACTGTATGTTAGTGCCAAACACCACAGCAGAGCATTGACCTACAGCGGTCAATACCTCAAATTCAAGTTTTATTTGTCACATACAGTCATGACATTGCACCTCCAGGGTCCGGGGTTCGATCTCGGGCCAGACTCGATTCCCGTCTCTATGTGCATGGAGTTTGCATGATCTCCCTGTGTTTGGTGGGTTTCCCCCGGGTACTCCGGTTTCCTCCCACAGTCCAAAGACATGTAGGTTAGGTTAATTGGCATTCCCAGATTGCCCGTAGTGTGTGAATGAGTGTGTTTATGTTGGTTGGCACCCTGTCCAGGGTGTATCCTGCCTCGTGCCCTAAGTCTCCTGGGATAGCCCCCAGGCCCCCGTGACCCTGGATACAGGATTAAGTGGTAATGATGAGTGGTTGAGTCACGATATGAAGAGAAATGCTTATACGACTGCTGATAACCCAAAAAAAAAAAAATAGGAATACAAAGTCTGAAATACATATTTTTTTATAAATATTTTTTCTTTAAAAAGCTTCTCAACTTCTGCCATCAGTTCACAGCTTCTGTGAACTGATGGCACTTAGTTAGTAGCCTAGTAACCCAGTGTAAGTATCTATGCAGTGACGAAAACTTCAAGTCGCTCTGGATAAGAGTGTCTGCCAAATGCCTAAATGTATATATTTTTAAATGTTATATTACTTCCACATTGCATTAATAAACCATTGTTTTAACTACACCAAATAATTCCTGACACAGCCGTAATAGAAGACAGAAGACATTTAAAAAATCCATAACTGAATTTGACTTACCGTTTTTTCCTTCTGTAAAATCCATGTAATGGCAGCTATTTTCAACAGAAAGCTATTACGTAGTATTATGTAGTAAGATACCTGCGTCACATTCTATCACTGTCATTCTAGCACCATAATAATGCTTATAAAAGCCCAGATGCTGGGCTTCTGAGGGGCCTCTCACAGATCTTTTTCATTAGTGTCCTCTCACGGATCCGTGTGATATCATTGGGTACAGTTTGTCCGCTTATCTAAAAATGATATATGCACATGCAAATTGTTTATAGGAGGATCTAGCCCCTAGGGGCTAGATCTGCCCCAGTGGCACCAACAGTCTACGTTGTTACAATGTTAATATTTGATATATTATCCCCAGTGACTTCGAAGTGCAGCTGCTCTAGCTCGTGTTGAGGACAGCCGCGAAAAGACCAGGGGCACTTTCGCACAGAGCCAGGCTTTGTGATCCTGTAGCCTAACGGGATTAGGCCGCTTTGCTTCACACCCCCGTTCCGTCATTGTTATTCTCAATGAAAGGAGAGTATTAGATTTACTGAATTTTTTTTTGGTGAATAAAACTGAAAAACTCAGTTTTTATTATGTATAAACAAAACATTTCTTTTTTTTTAAAGTCTTTATTGTGTAGCTGGCATCTGTAACAGTGTCCATGATAATGCGTGTAATAAAATGATTAATTGTAATGTTTTTCACACCTTTCATCGTAGTCTCAGAGCAGATGATAAAGTTTGGAAGCTGATTGCTTTCTAAAACAGAGTTCCACTGTGAACACTGATTGGTGCTTTTCAGTTAGAACCTTATAGAACCAAATACTGTAAGAGTAACTTTAAAAAATAGAATGTTTTCTTTTTTGAATGATAATGTTGATAATAGATAAGAGACGTAGACGGCACAGGGTATTCAGTCATGTTTAGGTATCATTATAAAACTGCTCAGTTCAAAGGGAACTTTTAATGGGGTTGGGAACGAGGAAACAGTAATTCATCAATTTGCATGTCCCCAGGCGTTTTCAAGTTTTGTCCACAAAATTTCCAAATCGTCATTGTATCTTGGTGGAGCACAGAAAAAAATGGAGCTCGAAAATGAATGTGTATATATTATCGTTATTATCAAGGACAACATAATATTAATATGACATGATGAGAACTTGTAATGAAAGTAATATATAAATTCAAGTTAAAACAAATATTTAATTAAAAAACTATTTACTAGCATGCAATTTGCAATGGTATCAGATTTTGTTTCAATAAATATTTAATATTAACATATTCCATGCTCAGTCTCAGTGCACATGTGACACGTGTACGTATAGTCAAAAGCCATGCACGCCTGTACTGTTGAATTTGCAATATGTTATCAAGATGTCAGCATTCCATTGAAGATGCCCACCAAATGATATTTTAACAACGTTTGGACAACTCTCCATTCATCCACCCAGAATATAAGACTCATTTTCCTCTTTGTGTGTTTAATGAAGAGACACAAGTTAAGTTCAAGTTAAGAAACTTTAATGTAGTAAAAGTAGAGCAGAAGAACAGTAAACATTAAATATCACAGTCTGGCCAAGACAGCATGCAGTCCAGATTCCTGATAGCCTGCAAGAGGGAGAAAAAGCAATGAGCAGTGACAAATCTTAAGTCACTTTATCAACGTAACCTTTATCAATTTGTTACCTTAAACCAGATTAAGGGCTTTACTCTTTGGATATTTACATCTTATCTATTGAGAAATGCAAAGCATTTGTGTTTGCTTTGTGAGCAGTATATACAGCACTGCTTGCCCCAGTTGTCCCATGTGACAACCCATTCTAAAAATAGCAGAAAGGAATTTCCTAATATGTCCTACTAAATAACTGTTATATAAACCGTGTTCAATTAGATACACACTGAAATAAAGTCAGAGTCATAACATTCTAAATTCACCACATATTATGTGTG
>QNUK01000026.1:3787500-3966289 GCA_013621035.1 Clarias magur
TTCCTCCCTCTATCTCTCACTCAATTTCAGCTCTCAGCATGTGTGGAGTTGAGTGCTAAAGTGAGGGAGTGGCAACATATAGCAAGTGCAGGTTTTACAACTGTCAGAGAGAGCGAGAGAGAGAGACTGACTGAGAGTGTGTGTGTGTGTGTGAGAGAGAGAGAGAGAGAGAGAGAGGAGGCTGAAGTGAAATTAGTGCAAGAACAGAAAGAGACCCACACACACACCACACCACAGACAGACGAGGGAGTGAGCATCCAGAGTAAGAGGAAGAAAGAGTGGAAGGCGAACAAAGAGTGGGAAGGAGGCAACCATGCTGAGGAGGAAGAGGAGCGTGTCCTTCGGAGGATTTGGATGGTAGGTGGCTCACAGGCAGCAGAATCAGCTGCTAGCCCTGGCTAACCAGAGAGAGTGTGAATGTGTGTACCAGATGCTGTTTGTGTGTGTGTTGGTGAGACAGAAACTGTGTGCATGATTTGATTGAGAGTTTTATGCCGTATGAATAATTTTTATTATCAGAAAAAAGTAAATCAAGATTTATTTATTCAAAGGGTAAATACTTCCGCAGGGAATGCCTTAACATGTATTAATGCGATTAAAGCTGCAGCATGGAAACATATGGCCTAAGTTCACCTCAGAATGTTTTAGAGCCAACCCTACAGTATAACAGTCAGTCTATGTTGATTAATACCTTATCTTATGTAGATCATCTTTAATACTGTATTAAACATGTTGAAGAACAATTCTACAACCTTTATTCTACATCTACATCTTTCATTCATTTCCATACCGCTTATACGTGTAGAGTTGCAAGTCCTGGAGTCTATGCCAGGTGGGGAACACCCTGGAGGGGATGCCAACCTTTTCATAGGGTACAGATACACACCCACTCATACCTCCAACTGTGTGGGGAGAAAAGTGCAGTAAACAGAGGAATCCCACAAAGCGGTGGTGGTGGGAGGGGGGGGGGATCAGGAACCTCCATGCACACGCACGCACATACACACACACACACACAAACACACACACACACACACACACACACACACACACACACACCAGAGGCGAGATTTAAATTCCCTGCCCAGGAGGTGTGCGCCAACAGTGCAATTGCTCCTTACGCATTTTCATATCCTCATTGATTTTAACAGCAGTTAAATCTGTCTAACAAATATTTAACAGAATCTTTATTTTATTCATAAATAACTTCATCATCCCCAAAAAGTTGCATGTCACACCTTTCTGTTTTAAATAAAAGTTATATGAAGTAGAATAATGTAACAATTTTGAATCTTTCTATAGGAGATAACCATTTAATAATAGCACTATTCAGCATTGTTTATGAGAAATAAATGAAAGTCCTCAAAAATAATCTAGCATTAAAAAAAAGGGACCAGTACGGAAAGATCGTGTGAGCGATGATTCTGAAGACATTTATCTACAGCGACAACATGCTTTTATGAGGCATATTAATATTTTAGTCTTATCTTGCTTTTCTGTCTGCTCAAGTGTTTCAGTGCTTAGACCGTCTACAGTACTGTACCCAGCATTCTGTTCAGCTCGGCATGTCTACTGTTTTGCTTCATGTCTCCCTCAGAACCAGGGTTGTTAGTAATGTAGGAGAAATATCATAAGATATATTAGAAATACTCCAGGCTTTGATTCCTAAGAACATGTGTGATACCTGGGAACTGCACTACTCTCAGGCACATAACACTGCCAGGGGTTGTACGGACAGCCTTGGGCATCACTTGATCTACCCCAGGAGAAGCATAAGGAGAGCTCAGAGGATCATAAACTTCCCTAACTACCTGAGCCAAAGTCTCTTTTCAGTGCTAAATTTAGGCAGATGGTATTCCAGCATCACCTCAAACAAACAGATTCAGGGACAGTTTATTCCACAGGCAATACAGCTGCTTGACAACAACCAATCACACTAGTAAAAAAGTTTTTATTTATAGTGCATGGAGCACGTTATCGGACTGCACAGAACGGATGATTTACATACTGCGCTGCACACGGAATTTGGCAATCGCAAAAAACAGTATTTTGCACTTTATATCTCTTTTACTTTTCTGTGTATTCTATTAATTTATGGAGCCAGCGGGCTTG
Source organism: Clarias magur (assembly GCA_013621035.1). Taxonomy (NCBI): domain Eukaryota; kingdom Metazoa; phylum Chordata; class Actinopteri; order Siluriformes; family Clariidae; genus Clarias; species Clarias magur. The sequence continues at coordinate 3,789,613 of QNUK01000026.1, forward strand.
GAATATTTGAATCACTTTTTCCTCCACATGGAACCTCAAAAATATAGTGTCTTCATAAAGATGCATAGAGATAAACAGAGATAGAGACACACATGTGCAACTGCATGTATCAGAGTAGTGGCATACGGTATAATTGTTTCAGTCATAGCCATTAGACTTAGTGGATACTTTATTTATGTTATGCTACTGAAATAGGGTCTCTCTCTCTCTCTCTCTCTCTCTCTCTCTCTCTCTCTCTCTTCACTTACTCACACGGCTTTGACAAGTTCTCTTTTCTGTAACTTTTACACACCACCCAATGACTGTAGCTCAATGGACCTCGGCAGAAAGGCAAGAAAGCGTTTTACAAAAATAAAATGTCTGTGATTGGAGATTACCTAGAATAGACAGTAGAATGTAGAACGTGACGGGAACTAACAGGATTGGGACTAAACAGCTGTGTGGCCACAAGAAAGCCATTTGTTAGTAAGAAAATCAGAAAAAAAGTTAGGACTTTGAAGCGATGGGGAAAAAAAAGGTTATGTGACCAGAGGAGTCATGGGTGCATCTGGGTAAGAACCCAGCAAACATTTGGATGTCCGATGATCGTTGAAATGATGTTCCCCCGACACGTCCCATCATAGTTGAAAAATAGTTCCAAAATGAAAGTTGAACGGACATCTGATTCAGCTGATCAACAGCTGTCATAAATGGTCATCAATAATACACTTTTTTCCTTGGATTGTATATATTGACATAAAGTCAAAGTAACAGCTTTATGGGCAACCCCAGACAACGGTAAATGTGTACAAACATCTCTGAGTGCATTTTTGGGAATAGTTCTGTGTCACATATTTTTACCAATTGATGGCATCCTACCGCGACCGTTTTTGGCCGTCGCCATTGGACCGATGTTTGCTGGGAAGGGGTGAGCATAAAGCGATGCACCCATCATGCACAGTGCACACTGTACAAACCTCTGGAGGCAGCGTTAATCATCACTATTGACCATTAAATTGTGATTCTTACTATACTTTTTTTCAGATGCAACTTCCAATCATTAAAATTGTCTCCATTCATGATTTTTTTCCAACCACATTTCTTTCACAAAGTTTACCGGTTGTGCGCTATCCTGCCCAGCTTTATAAATGTATCAGAAGGTTCTTAAATTCGTTTAAACCAGTTACGTTTCTCAGTTTGTTTTGTTCAGGCAGCATAGTAAAAATGATCAACTTTGGGGAGGTAATAGTACCTAGTATCATTTCACGGCAACAACAGGGTTATGTCTTCATGGTACACAGATCCATTGACATGATAAAACAGGTTTGTTAGTTTCAGTGCAGGACAATTGTAATACTGCAACATTTCAAAGTCTTTTTATGCAACAGGGTGCTTTAAATGTTGTGGCAACAGTCTGGGCACCTTGCGATGCAGATGGTCAAGATTCCATATATTTTCGGTTCGATTCTAGGTTAGTTTCCTAAAAATAACTACAGGCTGCACTTGATTTCTACTTATTAGTAATTATTCTACGTATTAGTAAGTACCATTAGTGGCGACATTAGCACAGATCATCTGTTTATTGCATTTTTGTGCATCAGCTTTTTTCACTCACTGTGGGAAAATCTGTCACATATGTATACACACCCTTCCTCTCTTGTCACCCACATCCCCACCACACCCAGGCAAACCACAAGCCCCAAAAACACACTACCGGTAAGTCGGTCAAAAGAGACACCCTTTTCGCACATACTAAGCACAAATGGAACAAGGAGCTTGCCTTAATTCACATAACACAAAACAAGAAGTAAAAAAATGTGCTGTTTCACTTTTCATCCTGATAACGCAGGTGTTTATACACTTGCCTGATTCAGTTGCATTATACACATGATTGCATGTATCTATTAAAAAGTACAGACAAGCTGTGACGGGCAGAGTAAAACACACACTAACTTGAGTGAAAATACTGCCACTGTAGCAATAATTCATGTGTCATTTCATTATAAAATGTAATTATTTAATTTAAGTATATAAGGGTCAGTAAGTTATCTGTGATCCTTAATTCCTTTTTTTTTTACTTTTTTTTTTTTTTTTTTACTTTAGCTATGCTAAAGTTAACACCTCCATGTTAACTGGTGTCAACAGACACTGTTCTAGCTTTCTATAGAATATGATAGCATCTTAATGGAGTTACAGGTATCGGAGAGTAAATGCATTATTATTTTCTCAGATCAGATAAGCGAGTAGGAGTAGCTTGGTGGTTAAGGCGTTGGACTATTAAGCGGAAGGTCCCAGGTTCAAACGCCTACACCACCGAGTTGTTGCTGATGAATCTTTGAGCAAAGAATAAATAAATGCACAACTCATTGGCTTTGTTGAGACACTTTACAAGTTCATGCAATCTTACAAGGAATTGCAAGAGATGAAATGCTATAGCATTGGTTATTTTCATTATTTGAACACTTCATATGTGTTTAGACAAGGGACATTACAGTAAGTATGCTGAGTAAATGTCAGCAAAAAATTTTTTGCACCACCCTAAAAACAACAGACCACATTACAACAATGCAAGTAACTGCTCTGCCGTGCTCGTAGTTTTATTTCAAGGGAGCTATGGTTTTTGAGATGCTAAAAATAAATTGTTGATTAAATTTGTTAAAAATGAAAGGCCTCAGCTTCTAATATCCAGTGCCGAATTAATTGGTAATATGTTTTGAAATTAAAAAAATAAATCAACCAAGAGAAATGCAGATTATGTAGCAGGACTACACATTGTCTTTAGGAACATAAGCATTTATTGAAGTTTGTAATAGTGGATTTCCTTGAGCTTTAAATACGAGTGATGTTAAGATCAAACAAGGACTTTAATACTCAAGGAAAGTGAATACATTTCTGGTGAGTGAAGGTGTCAAACTGATTTGACATTGCCATTTAGAGAAAAGTCCAATCACAGAACAGTGAGAGACTCATGGTTGCAATAAATAATTTGATTGATGCAAACATTTTTAAAAAGCCATACGTTAGTGAGTGATGATCGGGGGCTTTTTTGGTATTCCAGCGCTAGTGAAACGCGGAAATCGTTAGTGGAGCAGAAGATTATATAGAGAAATAAGGTGAATTTTTACTCTCATAACTATATTATTTTATTCTGCGCAATGAAAAGTCCCAGTTTGACTTGAACAACTGTCATATAATTCAACTGCACATACAGTATATACTTATATGCAACTTTTATATATACTGTATATATACAGTATAAGTAAGAAGGGAGTGTGAGCTTGGGCTTTCACTCACTGTGAGTGAGGGTCAAAGGCTCCCCACAATAATGCAAATAGAGGCGCTGGATTTATAACACAAAACATGCACTTCATTTAGAAATCGAAAATGACACAATTTTATCTTGATTATCTTATTTTCATCATTACTGGAAGCCAAAGTAAGCGTAAAATTTGATTCATTGCAGAGCCCACACAGTAAAGGTACTCTGATTTAATTGATCTCGAAATACATTGAAGTGAAACATGTTCACAAGTACTGTAATGAGAGTACAAGTAGTACTGTTTATTTCATTCATGCAGACACAATTATTTTCTCATTACACACCCGTGCTTTCTCTTTTCATTTCCCATCTTCACAATTCATTTCTCTACAATTAGTGTGTCATATACAGTACGTAGCTGTGAATAAACAGCTTAGCTTTGCTTACCCAGCACATTTCCTCTAACCCTCTAAAAATGACCTCCAGCTAAAGAGTTTCTTCAGCTTTTCTACACTGATGCAGAATCAGCTCTTCCAATCTGAATGCGTTTATTTGTGTACATATATCAAAATGAATTTAGCTTCAACAACCAATTGTTGTGTCGGATTTAAACAACACTAAAATGTACTATTAATTTTAACACAAGCACAAAAATGATCGATAAATAATTCATGGGTTAGCATATTTATATTATATTCATGTTTCTATAATGCTAATTCACGCAATTCCTATTTACTATGATACTTGTTCATGAACTATTTTAGTAGCTATCATGCTAGTTTTTGCTAGCATATTAAAAACATTGCTAGCCTAATTCATATAAATCTAGCTCCAGCATTTACCTGTTTTTGATCATCCCATTTCATGTATTTCCATGTTTACTATGATTTTAGTTCATGGGTTCTCTTAATAACTACATGCTAGGTATAACTTTAATGCTAGGTCATGAGTTAGCATTTGAACTATATTGCTACAAGAGTCGTTCAAGTCAAACTGCGACTTGTGATATAAAAATTTATTGTAAATTAAGGCATAAAACTGATTGACATTTCCGAACACTTTAAGCAGGGCTTGACTGAGAACGGAAAAACTAAACAGTGCCGCCATTTTGATCTACAATCCAGAATCAGTACAGTTGGACACCGCCAATAAACACAATGTGTGTTTATGTGTGTGTATACCTACACATACCAACAGTACCAGTGTAAGTGAATGGTGAGCCATGGGAACATGAGCTTAGCCAGTGCTAAACCTTAAGTTACTTCAGTGGAATTTAATTAACCATCATCATCACAAACACTCACTAGGATGAGCTATCTCCATTTTCCCTCCATGCGAGTCTGTTATTGTGAAGCTACACCCTAATGATTAAACTAATCCTCTACTCCTGTTCCTCCTGATTCTGCCTGTCACTCTGGCCTTCATCACCGATTATTGGACATGCTTTGCCTTCTCCATGGCTCGCCCCTGCTCTTCTACATTTGCCTGATTATACTGCACAATCTTAGGCACTGCTGATGCGGTAGAAAATTCTGAAGCTGCACTGACAGCAACTGTGTTTGAAATCTTTGCACATTTTGTGGCATATACCTACAAACAAAAGCTTTTTTTCACATAGTTTTTCTGCATCACCTTTTTTGCTTAGGTCTGTCCATTTTGACACAAGAGATGAAGAAGAAGTGAGAGGGGTTATGTGAGAAGGTTTTATATAGGCGGAGCAAGATACTTAATAATAGCTCTGCCTGTGGCACCATGGGAGGTTGTAACTTTGGGTTAAACCAAGTGCAGTTCTTCAAATGTCCACTGGGAGCTGGCTCCAAATGTGACTCAATCCTCATACAGTAGACCTCCATGTTGTAAATGTACAACAGGAAATAAAATGTTTGAAGCCTGGTACAAATAAAAAAAATATATAATTTTGGTCTCCACAGCAATATTTTCCATTCATGACACCTGTATGGAGGATGGTTGTCATGTATGGCTTAATACGTTTGCCTGCAATGCCGATGTCAAACTGCTAACTATCTGCTATGCATTACTTCAGCTAACTCAGCTAACTGGAATCGGTGTAGTTTAACTTATCACAAGAAATGTAGGAGTTAAATGATGATGTGTAAAGTAATGTTAAATTAAATTAAATGTGTAAATTAACATTAGCTATAAAAGCATTTTAGCTAAGCTTAAGATAAGCTAGCTACCTTGTGGTACTGTAACTGAGGTAAGTTTAGGCAGTATCAGCTCCTGCCAAGATGGCGATAAGTTGAGCTTTAAAACACCTCTCCAGAAAACCTGTATGTGATGTCATGGAGGGTTTGTCCCAGCCCTTTTATACAACTACGTGTTTAACATTGTGGGTTGAGATCCCACACATGTAGGCGTTACCCCCCGAATTCTTTTTTTAAATATGGTATTTCACATTAATTTTAAGAGGAAGAGACATACTAAAACAACATGAGCTTTGAGCTACACCGTCCACCACTACCCTCCTTTGTACCATTTTGTGTCCAAAAAAAAACCAAACTTTGAAGTTTTAAGCATTTGATCAGCTGAACTGAAACTATACAAGCCTTCACAAAATTTCTAACATATTAAGCTGAATCACTGCACAGATTATATTTACTTATGATTTAGATAAACATACAGGACAGTAGACTAGACTGAACAGGTCTCTAAATACAGGTCGAGTCCTCCCCAAAGGCATGCTCAATGACAGGTCAGCATGACAGGACAATATACAGTAATAGGACAGGATAACTTTCACTTACTGTAACTATGAAAAATCCCCATAAAAAAGGAACATATTAGAAGAATTTTATTCTTAAGTGACACCGGAGCATCTGTCAAGACATACTACGTTTCATTCAAAATGTGACCTTAAATGATTTCAAATTAAAACCGCATGATCCAGAAAAAAATGTCACACACTTCTGTGACCTCATTACCTGTTTACATGTGCCTCCTTTTTACTCCCTGCTCACCCTGCCTGCCCTGCTTATACCGTCATCTTCTTAGATTTGATGAAATATGAGATCAAACTAATTATATATGATTACACTTTTTGCCACAGCAAAGTATTTGAATGGTGCAAGCATGTTAAAGAATGCCCTGTGTCCATAAATGTCAAGGTGGCTTGGAGTCCAGTGCAGTGGTTCCTGTAAACATTTAGTAAGTGGAATGCCCGATCACTAAAAATTGCCAAATAACTTGGCAACAGCTTACAAAAGAGACAAATCTGTTCGTGGGAACTGTACACACTATCATTCATGAATACCACTTGCAGATTAAAGGAACTTGCTTGGGAGTTATTGCCAAATCCCCGTACAATCCTGACCTCGCTGCAAGCATTTTACAACATTGTTACAATGTTTGAGCCACTAAAGGAGCTCCTGAGAGACCAGTGTTTCAGACATGAAGCAGGTAGTCTGATCATGGCTCTGCCATACTGAAGAAAATTTCCACCTTAATGGTGTCCAAGCACCAGTGAAGCGCTGGGAGAAGTGCATTAGTGTAGCAGGGGAAATAACTGTAGTTTTACTTTAATAACTGTGTTCTGTTATTCTGCATAATCAGACTCGGTTAAAATTGAACGCCCCTCGTATTGCATGAGTTATACGCAATTCAAGTCGTGTATGATAAAACATTGTTATTCAGCCTTAAATGCATTCACAGTTTGCTTTTGCATTTACCAGATAAAATGCTGGCTTGTACTTTTATTACTGTAAAAAAAAAAAAAAAAGTATACTTTTATTAGTATGGTTTGTAGTGAGTAGTTTTTGATTGATACCGCCGAGGTATTGCCAAGGGCTGTCTTCCGATCAGTTTATGGATTCTTTGTATCACTATCAGCTCCTTTAACAGGTTTATTTTGTTGTTTTACATCTCAGCTGATTCCTTTTCTGCCGCAGATTAGTTGTTTTTGTTGCTGCACTTGGGTTGTTTTCTGCCTCGATAAAGGCTTCTGTTACATCAATAAATGTAAGTGTGTAATGTAAATGTATTCTCACTTCTGCAACTCACTTTCTTGTTAACCTCTCTTTATATTTTGTCCCTGGGCTACACTGTATAATCACACAGCCTCTGCGTCTTAACATACTGTGTGATAAAAATTGTATATACACACTTCACTGTGGCCCTTTAGAATCAGTAGGTGTGTGGCTTTTCTGAAAATCAATTCATCAATCATTCAATCAATCAATCCACAGCATCACTGCATCATAAAAGCTTGGTTGTTTTTACTATATATGTACATCTTTCTCTGATAAGTGTCAGGGCGTATTATGTATTTGGTAAGTTTCACTGTGGTATTTCAGTGTATTAGTGTTTAGTGGATGACCTTTCAGGCATGTCAGTGTGAATAGCACTGAATCTGCCTTACTATAATTGGCGCTGACAGCAAAATAACACATGAATGAATCTTTGTGGGAAAATAAGACTCATCACAACCTCATACTAGCTAGTTTGACATCAGTTGGTTCCCAAATACTGTTAAACATTACCAGGAAAAAGATGTTCACATAATTTTATAATGTTTCATTGTTTAAACAAAGTAAATATAGACTAAAATCAACAGCAGGTCTCTAATCCTGTACTTTAATACATTCATACACAAGCTTGTTAGCGTACTTCATCCGTACGAGTAATGAGTTAAACAGAAAATGTATTATGTTACAAGATGTGTTTGACAGTCATACTGATTCTATAACTTCCTTATATTATGCAATACGGAAAAATTGGGTCTTTATTACATCCTTAAGTGGGCCGCAGCCTTTCAAACATGACCAATGAATTAGCATTATAGAAGACAGAGAAACTCATGAATTAGCATTACAGGAAACAGGCTAATCCTTGAATTAGCATTATACTCAACAGAAAAAAACTCTTTAATTAGCATTACAAGAATAACCCACGAATACGTATTATAGCAAGCAGGATGACCCATTAACTAGTATTATGCAGAAAATGTAGGAACAGCGACATGGCTCTAAGCCCTGAGAATAACCAGAACATTCTGTTCCAGATTTCAGTTCAGTCGTGTAAGACTTTGTGTTGAGAGAAAATCAGATTTTCATTGGGCTGTACAGTATTTTCTTGCTTGGTTTACTGTTTCATTTGGCTATTTAACATTGAGTTAGTTAGATTCCTTGTTCATGTTAGCCATATGTTTTAGTGATATGTTTAATTTGATCACTTTTGCTAGGTAATAATAACTAAACCCAGCTCCACCCTGTCCATACACCCTGATCGTTGTTTGTATGTTTGTATGCCCTTGTTAACTTGGTCTTCCTGTTCAATTACCTTGTGTGTTATTTATAATTCATGCCTAAAATCAAGATTTATTGTATATGCATGTACAGTATATCCAACTGCCTCTGACTTGTTGCTTAATCTGCTGTATCATGTTTGAGCAAAGAAAGCACAAAATTCTGCAGGCCATGAAATGTGAAACTATTAGACCTGTGCTTCCTATTCCTATTCCTGGAGCACCCACACCCTGTACTGTACAGTTTATTTACTGTCTTTTTTGCCCATAATCCCTCTGATTAACCTCACTGGCTAAATAACAGGCCAGAACTGGGTAAAATAGGAACGTTACGGCAGTGGAAAGGTTTAACTATGTAGGACACAATTTATTTGATGAGTCAACCTAAATGATCTCTTCTCTTTCCATCCAAATCCAGGATCGACAAATCTAACATTTCTGCTCTTCGATCACGGTGAGTAATCTGCTCTCCTTCCTACAACACTCTCTCTCTCTCTCTCTGAGGTAAACAGGCTTATAGGTTATCCGTGTATTTGTATAGAGATTGATTAATGGGCAGTTGCTAGGATGATGAGTATGTAATTATCTTATCAGTATTATTCTCAGCTACAAATAGGGCTTGGAAAGATTTTGTCTAGAAGATTGCATACCCGCTATCATTCAGGACTGTACATGCAGATGCACTTATAGCAATCAGATTTCCATTTAACACTCAGGTAAGCTGAGAGAAGACTGCAAATAAAACATGCTCCGTTTACAAATGGTTAGCCACCTTGATTTAGAGGTACCAGTGTCTGTGCTCTGTTTGATGCTGTGATTATAGTTACAGAAAACCATTCGCTAAGTGTCAAATTGTATCTTTTAGTAAATAAATGTGTGTACATATATATGAGATTAATTGTCATTTAGAAGAACAAAAAAAATAACTGACAATGTTTGTTTTGCACCTGTGTCTCTGTAGCTCATATATCGATTAACTTGTACACCACAAGGGGTGCACTTGCACTTCAGAACAGTATTAAGCAGAAGCTCCGGGCTGCAGCCTGAAGTATATCTAGACAGGGCGACATTCCGAGCATTTTCAGGCATGTCGAGGCAGGGCTGCACATGTAGCCGACATGCTCAAACATGCACAAAGTATAGACCTTGCAGGCTAAAGCCATTAGGTATGCACTATCAGACACAGAGGGGCGGAGCTCATCACAGTGTCAGACTGAGGGCACTGTTTGCAATTACTGTAAATAGGATTTTACCCAGCAAAAACATAAGATTAAAACAAATTCACAATTTCTGAAGGAAGAAGAAGTGGCTGTGGTTTATTTACCGTGGAAATGTTCTGACAGGTCTCCTGAAGCTTGTCCATGTGTGTGTGTGTGTGTGTTAAACGTTTTACAGCAGACTGCTTCTTAATGGCGAGGCTAAGCTGGTCGTGTAAAAATAGCATGGATAGTACAGCTTTAAGTGTTACTATTTAAAAGGTATTGTTTGCTAAGCTAGTTTGTTGAATTTGGGCACATTGTGAAGCTAGTGTTACTAACTGCAGCTTGTACTGGATTTTTGTAGCAATAGTTCCTTTGTATGTGGATATGAGAGTGATGATATCCTCAGTTTAACCTATTTAGCAATATTAAATCAGAAACTACTTGCCTCTTCGGTCCCTCTGTTTTGTAAGAGCTAAAAATAAAGGCTTTTCTAAACTCTGTTATACCATTCGGGTATAAAAAGATGTCAATCAAAATGTGCTTGTCGAATTCTGTTGTGTTTTTCTCTCTACACAGCCTCTCTGAAGGTCTGTTAATGTACTATTTAATTAGCAGGGAATAAGTGAGGATGTACTGGCTGAACGTGATCGTGATTATATTGCCGTCTCACATCCATTTACCCTCATACACATGGAAATGATCCACTGTTTAGCCTCAGTTCATGCCAGCCACCATATCTCCCCCACAAACATGATGAAAGGCAGATTTTAATATTTCCAGCTGTAGTGCCTGCTTATGTGGGTTCGCATGCCCACAGAAGGAGCAGAGTGCATTCTCATTTATAAGGTGAATTCTTTGAACCTGTAGTGGCTCTGGACTCTGGACCCTCTGATGTCCCCTGTGTGCCCATGAATCAGCATGCATTAAAGCCCTGAGCCCATATCCCTTACTGATGTGTAATGCTCTTCAATCGACCACAATGAGTAAACTTTCATAATTGAATAAAGTGCAGTCACTTGACTGTCACTTACTGTATAAAGTAGTTACCAAGTATTCACCAAGATGCTATATAGCTACATTTTTACTCATTTCATGTAAAAATATATTTTTTAATCTGTGTATATAGTATACATGACAAGTCATTCACAAAATGCTTTATATTAGCAAGTGAAAATATCTTGAATGGATTAAAATGTATGTAATATTTTGCATTGCAATATTGGGCCTATTTCTGGATCTTATAAAAATGGCTAATTTTAAGTCTCTTCTTGTCTTATTCAGGTTTTAGGTTTTGCTTTTTTAGATGCAAAAACTCAAAATTATCTCCAAATAAGTAAATAAGTGGTTTGAGATTATTCATACTTGTAAGAAGAGGAGTCGAAATTATAAGAAAACCGCCTGTTATTATTTGTTAGCTAAAGTACCTCTGGTGCTTCAGAATGAAACTAAAGAAAAATGCACCTTACAGCAAACATGTATTGATTGCAAGCTTACAATGTAAGAACAGGTGTTTTTTTATTATTATTATTATTATTATTATTTCATGGGTGTAATTTTGTTTTAAACAAGTTCTGGTGACATAAATGTTGCGGGGAGAAACATTACATTATCATAGGGCAATTTTTGTTGTGTTTCTCACAAAGATTTTTTTTTAGTTAAATCTAGCTCTTGACTGTGCAGTTACTGTATTTTCACAGAATAATGGAGGCTTTGGAAGTAGTTGCTGTGGTATTCTGTTATGCCTCTTAAATGGGAACTCCTTAAAAGGAACATGAGTATAAGATAAGCATCCAACAGGCTGACTAAATGGTTTTTTATAATAGCGTACAATAATCCGTAGCCATTTAAGAGAAAAGTACTGTATCTGGGTTTTCAGGAAACTTTCAGGCAAGTTGATCATTTAATTGAAGGTAACTGCTTGCAATAATTTTAGCATTTAGAATTAAGGTAAATTGGTAGAAGTGGCATTTTTCTGAAATGTTTAGAGCCCTTTAATGAAAACCAGTAAGTTCATTTTGATGCAAATTTGAGTCCAATAACAGCATGTCCCCCAAACTGAATTAATCCTCTTATTCCGCTTGTCATGATACTGAAAGAGTGTAAAGCACAAAGACTCTTTTCTTCATCAGAAAACATCAATTTACAGATTTATCTCTGACTTAAAAAAGCACTAACATTAGCGAGTACTTCTTACAGAAAACATCACCATTTCAATATTTACACACATTTTAATTGTGTAATTGTGGATCACAAAAGTTGCTTTTTAGTGTTTCTGCAATAGTAGGATTATAGTATAATAAAGTATTCGAGTTAGTTCATTACTAAAAACATTGCAACTCAAACTCCTGTCAGAGCTGCTGTTACAGGAAATGTATCACCACATTCTGACCAATCATATTCGATAATTCAACAGATATGAATGATTTGTAATGGACTACTGTACATTTTCTAGTGACGGGTACATGTTTTTTTTTGTTTTTTTTTTAATGACCATCGGTGCTTGGATTCAGGAATGGATTTTCTTCTAAAAAATAATGTCCGGTGTTGTGTAACTGGAAGCTAGTTATTTTCACTTTGACAAGCAGCTACAGTGGTAACAGGTGGTATCTCCACATCTCAGTCTTCACCTGCTGTTCAGTCTCCCTGACAACAGAGTGCACCACTCCGTGTGCCAGGCACAGAGGCAGGAAGAACGGCCAATAGCACTCCCGTTTACATAACACTGTAATACAGTGCGCTCGCGCACGCCCAACCATGCTAAGACTCTGCCATATGTCATTTCCTTCATGTTGTGCTCAGTGACTCTTTATACATTTTGCCCTGATCTGAGAGGACTACACTGGTAAAGGTTATTCTGCATGCACATGCCATGAGATGGTCAGTCATAGACCGGATGCTAATTGAAAATGTTTTAGCAGGTTGCCCAATGTTGTTTCAAAAACATCAGGGATGTCTTTTAGGCTTTTTTCTTTCTTTCTTTTTTATCCACAGCTGATATTAGTCTGATATTCCAGTCTTATGTTCCTGCTTGGATAAGCATATACATAGATGAGGATGGGTTCCTGTTGAGTCTGGTTCATCTCCAAGATTTTTTTTATTGAGGTATTGCCATCTCAGGGAGTTTTTCCTTGCCATGATTGTGCCCATGATTGTGGTGCTTCCCTTAAAAAGAATTTTTTGGAATCTAAAACACATCCAAAAATATGTCCACCTCTCTCAGACACCAGTCTTGTTGTTTAATTTTCTCTGTCGACAATGACAGCAATTTGCTCTAAATGAACTGCATAAAATTATTAAATGCACACAATGTGTAACTAGCACTCAAGTTAATGGCATATTTTATATACCTGTGTGTATATATATATATATAGTTTGGTTAAAAGAGTTGTACTTTGAATATGACAACATTAATCAATATTGCAGAATCACTGACAGTATAAAAAAGAATACTGCAGGAAATTTGGACTGTGCAACTTCCTGACTAACGTGATGTTGCAAATGTTTTCATTGTGAAATGCGTGTTGCACGAGCATGAACATTTTCCAAAACTTATAATGGAGGACTGGAGAAATGTAGAGATAAATTCTGTGACAAGTGCTTTAAACATCCCATTTACTGCACTGATATGACTCACCTATATGAATTTGTGTCATTGTGGTTCGTGCATGATTTATTAAATTATCAGGGCAGTCAAATATCAGCTCTGCCCAGTGTATGGCTAATTCCAAGTGTATATTATACATTTTTGTTGGCACCCACTATTGTAATTAGGTCCTTCCTCTTTTCTGTAGTGTTTCCAAGTGTGTTTTTTTTTTTAAACAAAGCTTGATAGAGCTGATACATGGGGCTAACTAATGTGGTTTCAGTGAAGACATCAATCGCTTGCCACACTCTCTCTCTCTCTCTCTCTCTCTCTCTCTCTCTCTCTCTGTCTTTCTCTGCCTCCTCCCACCCTTAGAGACACAACAAAGTGAAGTGCTTTGTATTCATCCCAGGACAGTGTAATAAATAGCCATTGCAAGTGCATCTCTCGTTCCATCCTCTGAGTGAAAACTGGAGCTTGATTAAATAGGAAGGAAAGACACAGCACCTTGAACATGCCACGCAAATTGTGGTGAGTTTAGCATATATACACACATACATACATGCATACAAATATACAAACATACATACATGCATATACTGCTGATTACATGGCATTTATTGTTTATAGCTGTTTTTCTTTTTATTATATTGAGGCTTACTGTACATAACCTTAGCTATGTATGTTTTGTCGCAAAAAAGATTTAGGCTTGGAATGCTTGAGCAAACCAAGGATTAAAACTGGTTAAAACGGTGTGTAGTGATGGTTGTGTGTGCTCTGGACTTTTTTCGATCATTTATATCAAATGTAATATAAAATGACATATTTACATTACAGGTCCATTTGTGTTTAGTGAGTTGTTAAAAGGATTTGATGGATTTTTGTGTGTAGCCAGACTCCTGAGAGACAAGAACGGATAAATGACCGGGTCCTTATTCACTAGACTGCACATGTAGTTTGTTAAAAGAATAGAGATTTTGTTTTATGTTTTAGACATTTAATCTTTTTGGCCATGTGATTACTGTTGATGTTTTTTTTTTTTACGTAGAATGCGATATACAATGGAAAATATTTACTTGGAATTTACATTTTTGCATCTATTCCTGATTAGTCAACTTTGTGAGAACAACTCTCTCCCACCTGCCCTCCTTCATTTCACACATAATAAAGCATCCAAACAAACCAATCATAGATGATACTGAAGAGTAGTTTTCTCCGGAGTAAATGCTTCACAGCAGGCATTTTTCACTTTGCGCATTTAAAAAAAGATACATTCTGACCAGGGTGGCACGGTGGTGTAATGGTTAGACGCTGTTGCCTTGCACCTCCAGGGTGCGGGTTCGATTCCCATCTCTGTGTGCGTGAAGTTTGCATGTTCTTCCCGTGCTTGGTGGCTTTCCTCCGTGTACTCTGGTACCTGCGGATTATGCTAATTGGTGTTCCCAAATTGCCCATAGTGTGTGAATGAGTGTGTGTGCCCTGTGATGAATTGGCACCCTGTCCAGAATGTACCCAGTCTTGACCACTGAGTCTCCTGGGATACGCTCCAGGCTCCTTGCAACCCAGTATACAGGATAAAGCGGTATAGACGATGAGTGAGTGAGCGATGATACATTCTGACTAAATGTGTTGAGCATGTAACCACACATCTTATCAGATCAGCATCCATGTCAACAGTTAAGTTGGAATCTCTAATCAGAATAATGACAATTGTACTGAAGAAATACTGTCCATGTAAACGTAGCTATTGTTACACAATGATTAAAATGGCTATCAAGTGCTGCAGCAGAAAAATGTTTTCCTTATAGTCAGAAAATCACAATTTCAGATCCCTACAATACCACAGGCGCGGAATAGTAGAGCTAAACTGGCTGTACTCTGTGAGTGCATATGGGATAGCATACAGGCTTTTGGTCAGTCACGGTGACATTAGGCAATCATGCATATCTGTGAGCTCATGTATGTTGAAGAGGGCAGATATCAGTTTGAAAATCTCAATTTTCAATTACATTTTATTTATATGTCGCTGTTAACAATTGACATTGTCGTGAAGCAGAATGTCTCATGGCTTCAGATGTTTTGGAGGAAGAATGTGGAGGCCTTCATTCTACCAGGTGGTGGCTGTCATATGATATGAGATCTGCTTGGTGGGTGAGAATTGGCAAGTGATGAATGTGTGTGTGTGTGTGTGTGTGTGTGTGTGTGTGTGTGTGTGTGTGTGTGTGTGTGTGTGTGTGTGTGTGTGGTTGTGTGTAAGAGAGAGAGAGAGATAGGATGGTAATAGTAACACCTAAGCTTCATTGATTGTTTTTTTGTTTTTTTTTCCATTTAAGAGCATGCACCTATGTAATGCGGTTCTCAGATAACGCAAACCATGCTTTCACTTTGAGATCATCATCACCTCTGCAAGACTCACTACTATACTGGTGTGGCTGAATGCTGAGTGGTTGAAACGAACGAGAGTGGAAATGAGGCTGCCGAGGTTGATACATAAACAATAAATTTTTAATATGTGTATTAAGGCACTTCGCAGTCTGTCACTCATGTAAATCATTTGCTCCCATTTCTTTCATTTAATCTACATCATTTAACTTTATATAAAGGAGACGTAAGCATACATATTTCTCCCTACAATTTTTCTCCTTAACAGAGACAGCTTCACTTCCACTCCACCACTCACTCCTTAATCTTAATGCTCTTTCACTCTCTATATCACTCCTATCATCTCTCACACTCTCTCCTTCTACAGTTGGCTGCCAGTGGCGCCTTCGTCTGACGAAATATAGATGTGTAGCTCCAACTGTAGGTGCTCATTCAGGAAGAAAAGTGTCACAGTACCAGTGTTTTAAACACTGGTAACAGAATCACGCTTGTACAGCAGGACTGTATTTCTTTTCTTCCTTCTTTTTCCAAACTTTAGCATAGAACAGCACAGATAAATGATATTTTAAAGGGCATGTTTGCAATTGTTTTATTATAGTTTTGCATCCAAAATATCACACCATGTTTTTTTTTTTTGTTTTTTTTGACTGATTGTATAAAGTAGAAAAATGTATGATGGCCTCATATCAGTGGGCTATAACCTTACTTTGTAGACAGTAATGATCAATTTTCAGTAATGATTTTTTTTTTTCTCGCAAATTTCTCCTGTGTAACAGTAAGTGATAACCTGCACAATTTGTGCAAAACCACAGTAGATATTTAACTCTTTATTTTTCCATTGTACCTCTCAGGTTAGACCTGGTATGAGGGCAGTGTTGCTCAATGTTGCCTGCTGAGCACTGAGCACTTTCTCTTCTTGCTGCTATGAAACTGAGCAGGGAATTGAAATTGAAATGAAAGTCATTTTGTTTACTCTAGATATGCCAGATTTCCTTTTAGTTGGCTGGTAAGTTGTTATTTCAGTAAGAACATTTTAATCGAAGTGTATTTTTCTTTGTAAGATTGAACATGTTTGGAAATTGACAAAAATAAAATGATAAAAATTATTATTAATATAGAGTCTTATACTGATTTGAAATATAGTATACTTTACAAAATATATTCTAGGTACAATGAAATGACCTTTTGTGAATGATATGTAGGTATTTAAAAAGATTATATAGTCACAACACTAATATTACTGTAGAGTGTAATTTTTATGATATGTTGAGGAAAGGACTTTATACTTCATGCTCACCCTCTATTATAATTCTATAACAACAAGTGCAGCAATAGTAATGATGATCATATGATCATTGTATTATAATAACATAATTATAATAATAAAAATATTATTATTATGCATACATACATAGCTACATACATACATAAATGCATGCATAAATGACTGTAATGCACATGTCAAGATGTGCCACAAAAAAATAACAACAAAAAAAACATTTATCAAGTATACATGGTGTAAAACTTTTCCTACAGTACCATCAATTTACCAGTAGAGGGACCTAGATTCACACACACCGAAGTACACGTTTTAAGGAGATGATGCTGAACTGAATATCATTAATCCTCCTTTCATTATTACACAGATGAGTGAAAATGGATTCTTAGGTTTTGTGAAGCAGAGAATTACACAAAACTGTTTTGTGGAGGAAATAAATAAATAATAATAATGCTGTGTTGTGTAGCAAGAAAACTACTAATCCATTAGAATTTGAAATGTTACCTTATACTTATGTGGGCTTTGTGATTTGTAGTTTTTGATAATTACACTGTAGATTTGTCCCAATTCATTATTCAAATATTTATCATAAGCCTTATTGTTTTATTTATTCTAAAGTATTTAGCAACTAAAATGAAACAAATGGCATCAACATGCCATCAAGGATGATCAATAAATTCCAGTTTTGTCATAACATTATGACCATCCGCATGTAATTGAGTCGGTCCCTCCTTTGTCACCAAAACAGTAATGATCTGTGTTTTCTAAAAAACGTTCTATTGGAACCTACGGTGGCCAAGAAGCGCAAAACAAAATAACAAATCGGGAAAAAAGTAACAAATCGAAAAGACAAAAAAACAACAACAACAAAACTGAAAACAGATCCAAAATCAAAATCACAAAAGTGAAAAACAAAATAGCAAATTCCCAAACAAAATAACAAAACCGGAATCAAAATAACAAATCCAGAAACAAAATAACAAATCGAGGAAAAAAAAAAAACCAAAACTGAAAATAAAATAACATATTCAAAAATGAAATAACAAAACCGAAAACAAAATGACAAATTCAAAAACAACAAAAATGAAAATGGAGACTTAACACTTAACAATAACACTTATCATACAAGCTTACACTATTACTATTTAATAATTTTTTCTCTATTATTTATTTCAACATCAAACACTTAGTTTGGGCAAATAAATAGGTTTAGTGGACCTTTTCGTAACTCTTTTTATACAACTATTAGTCCCAGTAGAGTAATCCATGTGTGGAGATAATAGTCAGTAACAACTGTAATAACTGTCGGTCGCAGCATGGGTGAAAGTTGTTCTGAATTGTCTCAAACCAAATAACAGTTTGTGTTGTTTGATTGACACCTAAGGTGAGCTATAAATCTAAATAAGCAATGATGACAGGCCCAAACACCCTGTGCCATCGCCACCCCGGGCGCACAGCACAATCTGCACACATCACACACTATACAGGGCTGATGTCAATTTGTGTGTGACGAGTAAATGTGTTTGTGTGTATGCTTGTTTGTGTGTATGGTGTGTAAGTCTGTGTGTATTATCATTAATGATGTGTGTGTATTAGTGTGTGTGTGTGTGTGTGTGTGTGTGTGTGTGTGTGTGTGTGTGTGTGTGTGTGTGTGTGTGTGTGTGTGTGTGTGTGTGTGTGGTGTGTGTGTGTGTGTGTGTGTGTGTGTGTGTGTGTGTGTGTGTGTGTGTGTGTGTGTGTGTGTGTGTGTGTGTGTGTGTGTGTGTGTGTGTGTGTGTGTGTGTGTGTGTGTGTGTGCGTGCGTGTGTGTGTGTGGTGTATGTGTGTGTGTGGTGTGTGTGCATGACATTTGTAATATGGGTGTATGTATGTGTGCATGTGTGTGATGTATGAGTGTGTTTGTGTGTGTGCATGCATGTGTGTGTGTGTGTGTGTGTGGTTGTGTGTAAGAGAGAGAGAGAGAGAGATAGGATGGTAATAGTAACACCTAAGCTTCGTTGCTTTTTTTTTTTCATTTAAGAGCATCCACCTATGTAATGCGGTTCTCAGATAATGCAAACCATGCTTTCACTTTGAGATCTTCAACACGTGTGTGGTGTGTGTGCGTGACATTTGTAATATGGGTGTATGTATGTGTGTATGTGTGTGATGTATGAGTGTGTTTGTGTGTGTGCATGCGTGTGTGTGTGTGTGTGTGTGTGTGTGTGTGTGTGTGTGTGTGTGTGTGTGTGTGTGTGCGTGTGCGCGTTAGTGTGTGGGGGTTAGTGTGTGTGAGAGTGAGGGAGAGAGGTGTATCACACACGTGTGGATGTGTCAGTCTGTGTGTGATGAGTAAATGTGCTTGTGTTTGTGCTTGTTTGTGTGTATGGTGTGTGAGTCTGTGTGTATTAACATTAGTGATGTATGTGTGTAAGATGTGTTTGTGTGTGTGAGTGTTAAGATTTGTGATGTGTATTTGTGTACAATAGGCCGCAGATGCTGGAAGAAAAGCATCATTATTACAATGCCACACAGAAAGTTATTAATAATTTTTCGGTGTAAGTTTAAGACATTATCACGGCTGACCCGTTTGAGATATCAAAAATCCCTTCGCAATTTTGCATCCTCAGTGTCTTTAGATCACATCGGCCGGGTTTGGTGGCGATCGTATAACTTACCTAGGAGAAGTATATCAAAATCCATCGGGTGTGTTTTTGCGAACGACCCAAAATAATTAGCCTCCTGTTGAGTTGAGCCCAGGACATGCAGCGCGAAAGTTGTTTGGGAGTTGAGCTAGGGAGCAAAATCTCTTGTGAGGACCCCTGAGGACCTCGAGCTATGCCCGTGGCCCAGACTCCCAGGCGTCCGAATGGCAGCAGTTTCCAATCTGTCTGCCAAGTTTCATGAGTTTTTGAGCATGTTAAGACCCTCGAAAAGTCCAAAAGGGTGGGAAAAAAATAATCCTTAGGAAAACAAGAGGGTCCTGCGTACCTTTATAGTGCTTGGACCCTAACTAGTTTGTAACACAAAGCTGAATCCCATATCCCTCGCTAACCCCTTATTCTGTGGTGTGTGTAACAAGTGATTGTACACTTCAAGCTTTCCATTTAATGCTATTTGGGATTCAACCCTGGAAGTCCAGAAGTTAACGGAGCTGATATTCTAAAACAGAATAAGTGGAAATAAACAAACGAATCTTAATCAGTTGATAATAAATGGTGTTTGTGGACTTGTATAGTTTGGTCTTTGTGGAGTTGTAAAAAAGGCGATATCACACTTGTGGCTCGATATCGGGCTGCGCCTTTGTGTCTATGACTGCATCACAGCCGTGCTGATATTCACAGCACTCCCTCTCGTGTGATTTTGCTGAATTATTCCACTATATACCATCTTTATCATCACTACCGTAGGTCTGTTACTTTAAAAAATACTCTGTGTATGTGTATCTATGTTAAACACTGTATAGATTAATATATTAGATATATAAGCTATATATATATATTTTATACCTCTACCCTTTCTTTTTCTTTACATGCTGTCATAACGTGTTTATATACATCCTCCCAGCCACTCTCTCTCTCTCTCTCTCTCTCTCTCTCTCTCTCTCTCCATCTGCAATGTCAGACAGGTTTTGGCCTTTTACATCAGTGCAATGCAAAGTTATTTCGGGAAGCAATTTTAAAGCTGACATTTTGGCGAAAAATACAGCATTTCTGTCTTGATGCCTACCGAATGGAGGAGGAGGAGAATGCTGTGGGGCTCCTGACATTATCCATTATGTATCTAAATGTGATGCTAACTGTCGGCCTCTAACCCAGAGGAAGCTCAGAGAAAGAGAGACAATTACACTCCATAAAAGGTCAGAGAGAGAACAGGTGAATAACAGTGACGAACACAGGATGGCAGAGAAAGAAAAGGAGAGACTGTAGGTCAGCACTGTTTCATTCGCAATGGGCGCAAATGAAAGGCTGCGCAGGAAAAAAAAAAAAGAAAGACGAAGACATGAGCATGAGCAGTAGGGCAAGGACAGACATCACAGCTTCCCTACTGAGCGCAGCATCTAATACAGCTCTGCATGCATCAAAGACGGTTTGTCAAGATGGAAACGCTGGCAGATAAACCTGTCTGTGTCCTCACATGTCTGCGTCAAGAATAATTGGTGTCCTTTCTGCAGATTCCTGTCTGGGAGCATACGTATTAACGCAATAGACTGGTGTCCCACCCTGGGTGTATTTTGTTTAGGGCCTGGATAGGATTTCTAGGATAGATTTATATATATTTGCCTATCATATATACCAGGTTCACAGAAACCAGGCTGGTCAAATTTGAAAGAAATTTTTTTTAAATGCTAATTTTAGTGAGCAGCATCTAAGAATGCAACCTCAAAAGGACTGTTTTAGTCAGTCTGCCTCATGATTCAGTGGCTTGTACCTTTTCGGGTTGCTTTTCAGTTCACCACAGTTGGAAAGAGTGATTATTTGAGGTCCTGTTGCATTCCTCTCAGTCTGCCCATTCTCCCCTGTCATCTCAAGGTGCTTCGAGTGAGTAGAACTGCTGTTGGATGAATATTTTATTCCTTTTCTTCCTGCACTTTTCTGCATGAAATCCTGTAGATGTTTGTGCATAAAAATGCCTGGGGTTTAGCAGGCTCTGCAATACTCACACCAGCCCATCTGGCACAAACAGCCATGCCATGGTCAAAATCACCACAATCACATTTCTCCCCAACTAGCTCTTGATGCTCCTGCATCTACATGATTGTACGCATTGCACTACTGCAACAGAATTGTCCGACTGGATAGTTGCCTGAATGAGACCCATACGAATAATGTAGCTTGTGAGTAGACAGGTATTTATAAATTATGGAAACACAGTCGAGGGAAAACCATTATGTGCTCCATGCCTCCATTACAGATCCAGAGGCTTACACAAGCTATGCCATGAGAGAGTGTAGAGCTGTCATTCATGGCCCTGCACACTAAACAACTATCTCTGAGCATGTCTCCCATCTCATCAGCTGTGAGTGTTTGTCCTGGAGTGAGAGTCTGTGCTTTTCCCTCTGCCTGTCTGCTGGAATGAATGGGCTTAATGAAGCACTCCGAGTCTATACAATAGCACACACTGCATTTAACCTACAGCCATTGATTTCTCTTTGACTTTTTCAAGACCCTGCACACAACAGGTGTCTATAGCGCACATGCTGTCTGCTTAACTGAAACAAAAGTCTAATGTATCTAAGGATAACAAGCAATTCATTATATTCCATAGTATATGTAATACATTATTCTATATTTGTTATACACAGTATTTGTGTGTTCATGTGCCATACTTGGTATTTCATGGTTTTGAATGTACCATGTATACTAGAATGTAGAATGTGTGTGTGTTATTACTATTATTATTATTATTATTGTTATAATTATGATGATGATGATTATTATATTGTGCTATCCATTTCTGTATTTGGATAAAATCCCAAATGGACACGATCTAAAACACACAATCTTTTTCTTTCTTTTTCTTTTCCTAGAAATAGAAATGTCAAGGGCCTGTGGTTTCTAGCCTTGGCAGTTTTTTTTTTCCTACATCAAATTTAAGAATGGATTTTATGACAAGAATTAAACAGTTTCATGCGTTTTCCATGTCAAGCTACTGTATGTACTATTAAAAAAATAAATAAATCAGCAATCTATTTGTGGACTCCAGCTACTCTGGGAATGTTGTTGCGGTTATCACACTGGTCTTTTCTTCACATGCACATCCTAATCAGAGCGTGTGCCCCACCTGTTTAGACAGTGATACCCTTTAGTGTTTTCCGCACGTCGCCCAAATTCCCACGCGCACTTCGTGTTTAGGGTCAAACTCATTACAATTTCCCTTTGTGTGTAAATTTAACATCTCCGGACATGCTGCATGTATGCCAACTTCATTTTTGTGTCTTGTAAAGGAGGGCTATTTTTATAGTAAGTCTCCGAATACATTATCATCGTCTCCTGAATAAGCATTAGCAATTGCAAGGTGCTGTGTGGAAGCTAGATTCACAGGGACAGAGTGAATTTGCCTGCTGCCAGCATCTCATTATTGACCATTCTTCTATGTGGGATAAAGGCTCAATCACAGCCATGTGATTTGACGTGACAGCCATTCATTCAAAGTATGTATTCTTTTGCAAATGACTCTGTACAAATATTTCATTCTGATAGCTCATTAGAGATCGCCAGATACATCTTTCTTTTATCCTGAGGCTCTACTTGTGTTAGGAGGCTTTCTGCACTTCCTGCGTCTGTAGACCTACAGTAAAGGTCTGCAGTCTTATGCGTGCTTTAATGAGCTAATCTCACATGGATGCTTATTCACAATATATAAATATGAACATGATTTCATTTGTTTTGTCTTTAGTCTTCTACACCTGCATACTCTAATGATTTCTATAATGCAGCTCTATGGTGTTTCATTTACAGTAGAAGATGATGGTTTACCTTTTCAGTCTCTTTCAAGGTTCCTTCATCATGTTATCTCCAGGTGTTTTTCATTGCCATAGAAAAGAATGAAGAATGGGGGGGATCTCATTAATTAGTTCCTTTCATAAATGGGTAATTATGTGCGAGGCGGGTTTCTAAGCAACCCAGTGATGCCATGTGTGGGAATTTGTTATCTGATATGTAGAGTAAACTTTAATGAGTGCTTTCCTTTTAACATGTTGGCATTTACTTTGTCTGGTAGTGATCTTGCTTGCAATCAGTAAGCTCATGAACCTATTAGGAACAGTAGTAATTATGTGTAAGCTTCTGATTTCCAGAGATTTTCATATAGGACAGTTTACGCAGTCATTGTCTAATAATTGTTCATTTGCTTTTTATGTTAAAAATTTTTTTTGCAATAGTAATACATACTGTATGTCTGGGGGGGTGCTGTTAATTGTCGAGTAGGAGAACGAGGAGAGCTTGTATTTGTTAGTGAGCAGAAAAGTCTTAAAAACCCAGTGTAATCAGGAAATCCACAGGGGAATAGGGATGTGAATCGGTACGATCTGTCCTCGTTCCATGGAAAGGCACAGAAGGGATGAGTTTTAGGCTGGAACGCAGGATAGACAAAGATGTGATGGGAATTTGTGGAGCATATGACATGTGTGCACAGCACAGTGATATAATACATGTTAAGAGAGAGAAACACAGAGGTTAATGAGCCAAGGAGAGAGAGAGAGAGAAAGAGGGAGAGGGAGAGGGAGAGAGGTATGCAGTGAAATGCCAGCTGAAAGGGAGGGCTGGTGGAGCAGCAACGAGAAAGACAGACACAAGATGAGGGAGAGAGGGAGAGAGAGACAGACAGACAGATGATGAAGGATGCTCATGCACAAAGACACTCGCTCTCGGGGAAATAGTGGAATAGCGTCGCCTGAAGCTCAGTGCCACTGTAATGTAGGCAGACTGAGGTTGAATCCAGGTGCGAGTCTGTGTCAAGGAGACTGAGGTATGTCTGAGCTCAGATCCCGAGTGCGCTGCAGGAGAGCAGGGATACGTGCAGCCGTGGCTCTCATCGGACTCCTGCACCGCTCACGCAAGCAGAGAGAAGAGAGGCTCCTAGGCAGAGGCAGTCTGCGGTGGGTGAGCGTGTGGTCCGTCTGTTTGTGTGTGTGTGTGTGTGTGTGTGTGTGTGTAAGAGAGAGCTCCAATTTGTTCCTGCTCAGGTGTGAATATTCAGATGTAGGTTCTACTGTAGAGGACTCGTCCTTTGGCAGCCTGCGTTCGAGAAGTGCTTAGACACTGCTTCATAGTGGTGATATTTACACAAATGTAATATAATTGCTGTGTACCTTACAGTACTGAAGGGCATTATTGATCCAAATCTAAGCAGAATTATAGGGTTCACACTGATTCATTTCCGAAAATAGTCTGTTGCTGGGTCTGCACTTTTGCCTTCTACTATTCTGTAATTTTCCCTCACTTCTTCCACTCTCCATATTCATTTATTGATTTCCTCAGCCTCTGTGCTCATTATCGCCACTCTTCATTGCCAACGGACTGGTAAAGTACTATTACATTCTAGTATTACTTGTGCCAGGGGCTTGTTTGTTCTTGCTCAACAAGCCTTTAATAAAGTCTAAACTACTACCAGCAGTGCGAATGGAACTGTGTACGGTGCTGCACTCGGGAATATGCAAATACATTCACTCCAAATCACTATTTCATAAAATTTAAGATTCTTTTCTTGATGATGAAAATGATCAAAATATGGATTTTGTTTTTCCGTTGTTGTTGTTGTTCTGCTGTTTTCTTATTATCTTATTTACTGCATCAGAAAATACACGAGCAAATCTGGGGTGCTGGTGGCTCAGTGTGTTGAGGCTCTGAGCTGTTCATTGGAAGGTTGGTGGTTCAAGCCCCAGCTCTACCAGGTTGCTGCTGTTGGGCCCTTGAGCAAGGCTCTTAACCCTGTCTGCTCCGGGGGTGATGTATTACGGCTGGCCCTGCACTCTGACTCCAGCCTACTAACAAAAATCTGGGATGTGCGATGAATAAATGATCTCACTGTGCAGTCATGAATAAAGGCCGAACTTTAACTTATGCTTGTTTATAAATCACTCAATGGCCTAGGACCTAAATACATTGCAGATATGCTCACTGAATATAAACCTAACAGATCACTCAGATCATTAGGATCGAGCCAGTTAGAAATACCAAGGGTTCACACAAAACAAGGGGAGTCCGCTTTTAGCTATTATGCTGCCTGCAGTTGGAACCAGCTTCCAGATGATACCAGATGTGCAAAAACACTAGTCACATTTAAATCTAAACTTAAAACTCATCTGTTTAGCCGTGCATTTATTGAATGAGCGCTGTGCTACTATACGTCCGAACTGACTGCATTATTTTATGTTTATTTAATATTTTTTTTTTCATTATTTTCTTCTCTTTTATGTAAAGCACTTTGAATTACCATTGTGTATGAAATGTGCTATACAAATAAACTTGCCATGCCTTGCCTTATGCAAAAGGGGGCACATCTGAGTTCACATGTTTAAATACACTAGATTTCTTAATAAATCAAGTATTCCTGTGTGTAGTTAAATTCCTGCAGGGCCACTATTCATGCCATTATTTATGATTTAATAGAGAAAGAAATGTATTGTTTTTAAAGAAACTGTAGTGTGACTTTTAACATGCAAAGCGAGCTGAATGATAGCTGCACTTATAAATAAATCCATATATTGATAAGTCAACTCTTGGCATGTCATGTCAATTTTTAAATACTGTATAGATTAGCTATGTAATGAAAAACCTTTAAACCATAGTGTACGATGTGTAGAGTTTTCGGGTTTTGATCAGGAAGCCGGCTTTGTCCGCACAGTTGCTCAAGTCTGTTTCCAAACATGATAAGCTGGGTGGGAAATCATTGGTAACCTCAGCAACAGCCTGGATTCGGAAGCGATAAAAATGTCAAACCAGATTTTCCGCCTAATCTGTTTCGTTCTGTGGCGTTAAAGATAGGAATTATGACACAGCATGGATCACTTTAAAAGGTGAACATCTGTCTTAGCTGATATAACTGTAAAAATGAAGTAACTGAAACTTGGGAGCCATCGCTTATTTTGCATTGTTCTTTAATTTCGCATTGTTCTTCATAACTTTTATTATAATCAAGTTGTTACGTTACTTCATCTACGCTCTAATGTCTGAGAACGTTGAACGTTTGGGCCTGTACATTAGGCATAATGGATGATATGGCACTGGCTCCCTAATAGGAACTAGAGACATGTCCAATGATGGATCCTTGCAATCTATTCTTAAGTTCTACAGAGACTTATGAATTATTGGGTTGGATATTTTTAGGCAGGTTCATCTTTCTGTCTCTGTTTCGCTCGCTCACACACATTTTCAATCTTGTACCATATCAAGTTTCATGCTGTTAAAGTGCAAAGATGTGAAGGGAATTTCTCTTAAACTCTTGGGTTCTACGTGGAGAACAGATGTAGCTGACGTCCATCTCTTTTGGATAATCTTTCCATTAAACGGAAATGGTTTAGAGTACATCCACGTTTATAGTTGAAGGTCTCAAGCTGTTTACTATATGATCAGTAAACAAAACGTCAGAAATGTTCGAATTCTTTACACCTTATGATGCCATATTACAGGAAGCAGGAGATGCTGACCATCTCGAATGTTCCCTTGGCAGACTGCCCTCCATCTCCACCAAGAACCGCACCTGCTGCCTTGAAGGTCAGATATGCTTCTTTATATCTCCTGACTATACAGCAAGCTTCCTGCAACAAGGCTGGACATGGTTAAAATTACAGATTGGAAACATTACTCTGTTTATTTTTTTATAAGTTTTATGTTATGCAGTATTTCTTGAGAAGTGCTGAAGTAACACATTAAAGTCTGCAACAATTCATGTTTATGCTGCATACTGTATACTGTATTTTTTGTTTGTTTACTAGCTCTGCCCCAGTTGCTGCAATAGGAAATTCAGTAAATGCTTTAAAGTTTCACAAAGTGTGTGTATCTGTAGAGAACAAAATGAACGCAAAAAAACAAAAAAAAATTTATTTTTATTAACCAGCAATACAAATGTAGTAGACATTCCTGCTTGACACTTACAGTACAGTAGTTTCACAGTAGCCTGTATTAGAAGATTTCCCAGTATGAATACTAACCATATTTACTATATTGATGATCATGTGGTGCTCATGTGTTGAAGTACTACAGTCTTCACAAACCAAACTAGGACAAAATCTTCGAGTAATTGAAATGAAAGATTTGGGCTCCTGAGTGCTGCAACAGAAAAGCATTCATTCTCTCATCTGGAAAATCACAAGTTTGAGTCCCAATGATGCCACAGCCATCTGTGCCCAGGAGTCTAGGAAGGATGGATGGAATTGATCTAAATTGGATGGATGGATGGATGGAAGGGTGGATAAATGGGAATGTCTCTCTCATTTTTCTCTTTCTCTCTTGTCGAGCAAAACAACACTAACCAATCATGGGCATCTGTCGGCTCCTTGATGTAGAAAAGGTTGCTGGCAGAGTGTGTTATACTGACCTCGAAGTGTGTTACAGTACACTGAATGAACCGCAGTTGAAAAGATGCAGTTGGTTTCATTATTCTCAGGGGAAGCATGTCTTATCTCCAGATCCACAAGCGGTATCTCAGTAATGACTGGCTGCTTATGGGAAGGGTTCCCAATGATCCAGTTACTGCATGATGAATGGGTGTAGTGCATGCTTAGTTATGTAGTGAGAGAATCACATCAATGTGAATTACTGTATGTTGAAACAATGATACTGAAAGATGAAATAAGGCCACGTGGAACGCAATAATTATTCATTGTATGTTTGTTTGTTTGCTTGCTTGCTTGCTCAAATGTCCCTTTACCTGGCATTCCTTGGCATGACAAGGGCCAGGGCATAGGGAGAAGTGGGGTTAATTGGCTATGCCATTGGTGCATAGGCCTATAAAAAAACAGCACCTCCTTTGTCTTCTTTCCAGCAGAGCAAGCTTATGATGTTGCAGAAACAGCGTACTGCTTGATTAGTGGACCATGACTCAGACAGACTCTAGTCCCTGAAACTTTTTTTTTGAAAGGAAATGACAATAAAATGTGCATTCATGTCTTCGTTCACATGATAGACAGGAAAAAAATAACGCAGGAATACATTAAAGAGAAATGAATTTATTTTGTGATTGATGAAATTCTCTTTCAAGTCAATCAAGCAAGATTAAGTTGGCATGTTTATTAATTAATGTATCGTGTATAATGGGATCACTGATTAATTGCTCGTTTTTTTCCCCCCCACAGTCTGCACCCTTTTTTGACTCATTAGAAAAGATGGAGGTAAGAATAAAAAAAATTAAAAAAAGAAAATGTCTGTTCAAATAATGCTACCATCAAACAGGATCCTAAGAGGAAATTGCGAATATCACTTCTCGACTAGTCAATGACCTCATGACCTTCTGACCTTGACCTTTAGCAGGTGTCTGAGGTGGATGAGATGAGGCCAGGCCCACAGAGAGTAAAGGTCTGCAGAGCACAAATCATAAGCTCAAGGCTACACTTCAGGTCAAAGGTGGTGTCACATGTAGGAAGGAAGCACAAAGTGAAAAACTGTGATAGGACAATAACCAACAGTAGGGTGGTTTGATGCAATACAATGGGCAGCTATTACCACTCAGAAGCTACTTTATTATAACAGTGCATCATTATTAATTTTATACCACAACACAACAATTAGCAACAAGTACATTATTTTATTTGAATTTTGTATAAGAGCAGTATGCCATGGTGGAAAGCCTTGACAAAGTTGTATATGGTGCAGTATGCGTCACCATGCCACACCTCCTTCAGCTAAATAAACGTTTGTTATTTGTATTTGATAATGTGGAACACTTTCTGACCAATCGGATCAGTCACAAAACTCAATGGGACTCAATAGGATCAATTAGGAATAACACAAGACAGGTTGTGTTATAAGACACAATGATAATGTGGTTTGTTGTGGCTCATTGGAGTTATAGCAACAATAAACAGTTATTCCCTCACCAGCCTCTCCTTTTTATTTCCCTTAAAGTTAATAAGACGAAAAAAACAAAACGCACTTTGTCAGGTTGCCAAGAAACCGGAATGCATAAACTTCTCTGTCCTGAAGGCTTGTTGCAGAACCATAGTGATGGAGCATAGTGAAAAATCATTGATACTAGAGACACTTAATAGCCCTAGGTCATAGAGAAACTTTTCAATACAAGTAATGGTATTATATTAGTAATAGTAGACATATAAATATACATTTATAAATCTGTTTGGAATGGAGTGATTTATTGTTATTCAAGAATAGCACATGACATGAGTGGACTACTGTATACTAATTATGCAGTATCACATGAGACGGAGTGCTGATGAATGCGGTCGTATTCAGACCAAGTGTCGAAGGCTTAATAGCCGTGCTGATATTCATTTCAGCCGTGTGACATTGCGTTTATACAACAGTTCCACATACCCCATTTATTATCAACAGATAATTTCGGAGCTGGTGACTGACAGTTAGTGTAATTAACAGGAATTGAATGCAAGTTTTAATTTCAGCCAAAAGGTGAGAAGAAGAAGCCATTAAGCACAGTCCTGTAAATCTCAAGATTCCTTTTTTAAAATTTGCACTTATTTCGCTTAAGAATATCAGCTCTGTTAAGAGCTCTTCCTGGCTCTTCGGTTAAAACCCAAATAGCGTTAATGGAAAGCTAGTGCTTACGTATATTTACGTATACACTCCCTTGTTCCATACACCAAGTAGTGACCTTAATCAGGGGTTGGAGAGTGACTTGGGATTCAGCCTGGTCAGCTTTGTAGCCACAAATAAAAGAACACACGGATGGTTCAGATGTGAGTTGGAATGAGGAAGAAGAAGGAATTATTTTAAGACCCCATAACATAATCAGATGTGTTTTCTTGCTGGAAATGCTTCTGTGTTTTTGGCAGGCAGTTGTTCTCTCCTCAGGATGGAGGATTAAGCCAACCTACTTTCACCCATGCTGCAACCGACAGTTAGTGTACAGTAATAAACGATTATCAGAGCAATTGGGATGCGGAACGATACAGATATAGTTAAACACCCTGCTCATGGAATGCCTCTCATTCTATCAGATTGCTCAGTCAAAACTGAATTTTGTATGAAAATGATGCATGTTATGCTGCTATAGTTACAATATTGCAATGTTTAGTTTATTACTAAATCCATCACCACACATTTTAGTGACAAACAACTGGGAGCTTTGACTTTTACAAAACACTTACTGTACATTTACTGAGACTTCTTCCATAAATCTTAACAAATCATAAATCTTAACATAAGTCTTCCGGACTGTTTTTGAACATCTGGGCCCGTATTCACAAAGCTTCTTAAGACTAAAAGTTGCTCATAGTGACGAAATTCTAAGAAAATTCTTAGAATTATGACATTTTCTTAGAATTTCCCCATAAATTTAGGACTAAATCTTAGTAAAGATAAAAATGACTCACGAAACATCTTGGTGTCAGGGATAACCCCTAGAGGGCGCCAAAGCGCCCTCTAGACAAGTTTGTGTAGTTCTTTTGATGTTCTTTTGGTTACTTCATTTCCCAGTTCTCAACTCGGTCAGGTCACGTGGGCGCGCACCTGATCCGAGTTGATCATTAAGTTCATTATAAAAGGTGTGTTTAAGTTCTAGTTTGCGTCTTGCATTTGTTACAGTAAGCTTAAAGTGTATGTCGTGTCTTAATTCGTGTTTTGGTTTCAGTTATTCAAAGTATATCTGTTTCTGTTTATTTCCATGTTTTTTATGTTTATAATTCAATAAAACATCGTTTCCCTGAACCACCTGGAGCCCCTTGCGTTTATGCCTCGCATCCAGAATCGTGACAGAATGCAAGACCGTAAAAAAGGCATAGCAGAGGAGCCCTTCCCCCGGGAGATTCTTTTGGGGGGGGCAACGATGTTTGAAGCTTGGGAATCCGACGCGGAGAGCAGGAGGAGAACCAAGCGGCGTAGTAGAAAACCGGACAGGAAGGAGCAGGAGGAGCGGAGACGGCAGCAAGACTGGGATGGCTGCCGGCTGGCGATACGGCGCACGCCGTTCAGAGGTGGAGCAGCTCGGGGTGACATGAGTCCCCGCACCGGCCGGAGTGCAGAGACCAGGCGGTCCAAACGCGGCGGTGACCAGGGTGAAAGGACACCCCAAAGCGTGCGGCTACAAGGAACGGCGTGTGGGCGGTATGCACAGCCGGGAGCAGCCTCCCAGCTGGACTGGAGCAGCGTTGGGCGGAGAGCCGAAGAGAATGAAGGGCGCATCCGTAACCTGCAGGAGCAGGTAGCTGACCTCCAGGATATGCTGATGCAGCTGCGCCTCGAGGAAGGTCCAGACCTGCCAGCTCCTTTCCCGCCGTACAGCGACGACGAAGACGGGGAGCTCTACTACAAAGCTTTCAAGGATGACAGCGGAGAGCTATACTATTTGCTATATAGTGTCGACGACGAAAGCGAGCTCAGCAGCGGCGACGATGAAGACGAGCTCCTTTTTTCGCCGCACATCGGCGGCGACGACAGCGAGCTCTATATTCTGCCGCGTAGCTGCTTCGTCGACAGCGAGCTGCCGCCGTTGTCATGCGCCGCCGAGGACAGCGAGCTTCCTCTTCCTCCGCCGCCGCCTTCATGCGCTGCCGAGGATCACGAGCTCCATCCTCTTCCTCTGCCGTCGCCTTCATGCGCCGCCGAGGACAGCGAGCTTCCTCTTCCTCCGCCGTCGCCTTCATGCGTCGCTGAGGATCATGAGCTCCTTCCTCTTCCTCTGCCGTCGCCTTCATGCGCCGCCGAGGACAGCGAGCTTCCTCTTCCTCTGCCGTCGCCTTCATGCGCCGCTGAGGACAGCGAGCTTCCTCTTCCTCCGCCGTCATGCACCGCCGAGAACAGCGAGCTTCCTCTTCCTCCGCCGCCGCCTTCATGCGCCGCCGAGGTCAGCGAGCTCCATCCTCTTCCTCCGCCGCCGCCTTCATGCGCTGCCGAGGTCAGCGAGCTCCATCCTCTTCCTCCGCCGCCGCCTTCATGCGTCGCTGAGGATCATGAGCTCCTTCCTCTGCCGTCGCCTTCATGTGCCGCCGAGGACAGCGAGCTTCCTCTTCCTCCGCCTCCGCCTTCATGCGCCGCCGAGGACAGCGAGCTTCCTCTTCCTCTGCTCCGCCGCCGACAGCGAGCTGCCTCTTCCTCCGCCGCCGCCTTCATGCGCAGCCGAGGACAGCAAGCTCCATCCTCTTCCTCCGCCGCCGCCTTCATGCGCCGCTGAGGATCACGAGCTCCATCCTCTTCCTCTGCCGTCGCCTTCATGCACCGCCGAGGACAGCGGGCTTCCTCTTCCGCCGCCGCCGTCACAAGCCGATGAGGATAGCGAGCTTCCTCTTCCTCCGCCGCCGCCTTCATGCGCCGCTGAGGTCAGCGAGCTGCCTCTTCTTCCTCCGCCGCCGTCACACGCCAATGAGGATAACGAGCTTCCTCTTCCTCCGCCGCCGCCGTCATGCGCCGCCGAGGACGTCGAGCTTCCTCTCCCTCCGCCGCCCTACGTCAACGAGGACGGCGAGCTTCCTCCATCTCCGCTGCCCTACGTCAACGAGGACGGCGAGCTTCCTCCATCTCCGCTGCCCTGCTTCAACGGGGGCATAAAGCCACCTGGCCCACAGGACTTAGGTGCCAGCCTCTGGGTGAGAGGGGCGGACATTGGACCCTGGGGGGGATGCCCTGGACCTCCTGTGGCGCCCCGGAGTTGCGCCCTTTGAGGGGGGGTTATGTCAGGGATAACCCCTAGAGGGCGCCAAAGCGCCCTAAGACATTTTTGTGTAGTTCTTTTAAGTTTCATTTTATTTACTTCATTTCCCAGTTCTCAACTCGGTCAGGTCACGTGGGCGCGCACCTGATCCGAGTTGATAATTAAGTTCATTATAAAAGGTGTGTTTGAGTTCTAGTTTGTGTCTTGCATTTGTTACAATGAGTTTAAAGTGTATGTCTCGTGGTTATTCGTGTTTTTGGTTTCATTTTATTTAAAGTATATCTGTTTTGTTTGTTCATTTCCATGTTTTTATGTTTATAAATCAATAAAACATCGTTTTCCCTGAACCACCGGGATCCTCTTGCGTTTATGCCTCGCACCAAGAAGCGTGACACATATATTGGAATCTAAAAATAAGCATTGATTGCTGTTATTTTTCCCCCAAGAAAATAGGGGGGAAAATAATTTTTAAATAGTCTTTTTTTTTTTTTTTTCAATTTACTGTGTTCACACTTTTAATTGGTCGTGTTCATGATAAATTACAACTTGCTAGAATTTGCGTCAAAGAAGAATAAAACACTACAGGACATGCTGTAATGTGAAGTTAATTAATCATCTTTGGTGTTAACAGTAACTGGGCGAGCCCGTCAGTGATTACTTTCCTATAACAGCACATGCCCAAGAGTTTTATTTCTGTACATGCATTCTTGCATCATGCAAAAATACATGTCATGTTCATCTATTTTTGGCTGTTTATGGACTTCCATTGTGGTTTATAGTATAATGTGTCTTTTTATGTTGTAAACCTTTTCAGCTCTAATGAGTTTGACCTCATAGTTCAGTCAACTTCTGTTGTTTTTTTTATATATACTGTATATATAAATGGACGTAACATACTGTAGTTTGGAGCAGTCGTCCTTCACACGGTGCATAGTCAAGAGTGACAAACCTGTCATCTGTTCTCTTTCTCTCACTCGCTTACACACACACACACACACACACACACACACACACACACACACACACACACACACACACACACACAAGTCCCTGTGTGAGCGAGAAGCATAAATCAATATCGCGTAAGTGTGGCAGGGTGCGGTGTGCGAGCTGTGGCTATGAAATGAAACTGATGATGAGATTCGATGCTGGTACTTTGGGTTGCAATAAGATGGCCATCATTTCCTCCAGAGACTCCGGCTTTTACTTTTGAACGCCGGCAAAGGCAATGTCCTTGTAAACAACTTCTCTCTTGTAATAGGATAGCACGGCAAGGGTTATTACAGCTTCGCTTTTTGTCTCTGCAATTTGTAAACCATTAATTGTTTTTCTATCTTCCTGTTTTTTTGTTTTGTTTTCTTTCTTCTCTTAAAATCCATTTGAGTGTGTTTAATAGAATTCTATTTGCATACTCCATAAGCCGTGTGGCTGCAGGGAGGGAATTAATGACTGAGCTTTGCTAATGGCTCATTTAGGTAAGAAGGAAAAATGTATATCCAGAGAACGAGAAATTATTCAGATTGAAAT
This sequence comes from Clarias magur, assembly GCA_013621035.1. NCBI lineage: Eukaryota > Metazoa > Chordata > Actinopteri > Siluriformes > Clariidae > Clarias > Clarias magur. The sequence goes on from QNUK01000026.1 coordinate 3,824,344, forward strand.
GCATATTCGTCTGCGGTGAAAATATCTACCAGTGGCTCAGGGTGAGCACTTAACATGCACTGCGCAAGGTAGGGTTTAAGCTGTGTGTCAGAACACGCGAACTGAAGGATTATGGGTTAGGTGAAGGGAAATATAAGCTTTTAAGATATAAGTATGAGTGGAAAAAGCTTCCAAAGCTTATGGACTATAATTTTTTTTCTGCTTTCATATACACCTCGTTGTAGCTAAAAGTCGGAAAATGTGAGAAGGGAAGCGTAGATAACCTTCATTGGGGTGTCTGAGATCATCAGTCTGGTCGTGATGTGCTGTGCTCGGTGCCAGTGGGCTGTAATGCCAGGTGGGTGAGAACACCAGATTGGCAGCGGTCTGGTGTTAGAGGGCAGTTTGTAAAACCCGAGCCAAAGATGATTCTATGTGGCAGTCTTTGTGTTGTTGTTTTTTTTTTTCCACAGATGCATAATAATCCGTGTACAGGGTCAGAATTCAGGCAGGAAGCAGTGACATCTGTAATCATTAATCCTGTTTGCTGTGTTTGTGTGCATGAATCTGTATGTGGGTAAGTGTGTGTGCATGCATTAATAAACAGGTTTTGATCCTAAAAATGACCTCATTTTCTAAAAAGAAATATTTTTCTCCAGCAATAATGAAATATAAACTGTTATTTTATTTATTTATTTATTTTTCTGAAAGCATTTGTTCGGCGGTTATGGCATGCATTAAGAATAAGTAAAGAAATATTAAACTCATTAGCACAGTACTAACACAGGAAAAGGGAAATAATTATGTACTCTAGAATACTATTCATTCATTTATATATTAGCTTTTTATTGTGTTTTGTTTTTCAGAACCTATAATGCATTAAATAAGATATTATTTAAAAAATTTATATTTATTTCTTACATTGTATGAATTTGTATATTATATACAGGTCGTTCAAGTCAAAGTGGGACCTTTGATTGTGCAGAATAACAGCACACAGTTATGAGTGTAAAAACTCCCTTCATTTCTCTATATCATCCCCTGCCACACTAATGCACTTACCCCAGTGTTTCACAAGTGCTTGGACACTGTCAAAGTATAAACGTATCTCAGTACTCTGAGATCATGAGTGGATCGCCTACTTCACATCTGAAACCCCGGCCTCCCAGGGACTCCTTTAACGGCCCAAACATGTGCAAATGGCTTGGAGCGAGGCCGGGACTGTACGGGGGGATGTGGACATAACGCCCAGCCGAGTTCCTGTAATGTACAAGTGATGTTAGTGAATGATTGTGTGTTCAGTTCCCACAGACAGATGCGTCTCTTCTGTCTCTTCCGCAAGTTGGCGACAAGTTATCGTTGATTTAAAACATTTGCACCATTTAAGTATTTTACTGCAGCTACAGTACAGTAAAGTCTCAGCTACTCAGGTACTGTGCTTGAAGTCCTCTGTAAATGTCAATCAGTTTTATGTCTTCATTTATGAGAATTTCATCACAAATCCCAGTTTGACTTGAACACACTTCATACAATTATTTATAACTTTAATAACGTTTTTATTTCATTGTGTGTGAGTAATATTGGGTGTTTATCATAATTCTTCCCAATCTTATGTAATTAAACCAACATTTATTTTTTTAGCACGTTACTACACATTGCTCTACGTTTTTATGATAAATAACTTGATTTACAGTTACATCATGTTTCTTAAAGCTTACTGCTACATGGAATCAGCCATGAAAGAAACCTGAATGGGAACAGCTCGACTCCAGAGAGGAAACCTCAACCACTTGACCCACTTTTTCCTCTTTCCAAGTTGCCTACTTTACAGAGAGCTGAAATAAAATCAGGATTTGGGGGAGTATTGGCTCACGTGCCTGGCACAGCTCAGTCCCACAGCTAACCCTTTCATCCTGCTCCATGGTCTCAATCTAATTTGCCTCATCGCTTGCAGATTAGCCCCCTTCCTTATATTCTCTCCCTTGTCCATCTGCTTTGCTTGATTTCTTTGTGTGCTTAATGGACTGGCTTCACTCCTGATCGAACCAGTCACCTGCTTTGACCCCTTGACCTGCCCTTATTTTTTTCTGTCCTGTCCTTTTGTCCTGGCAGCTGCTCTGACAGCAGTGACATCATCACCACGCACAATCCTTTCTTTAAACACATCTATCCAAACTCTTCTAGCTACGTATATCGGATAGATTAGCGTTCTCTTCTCTAGCACACATCTGAACAATCCTTTAGGTCAGACACTGCTTCTTTTCCATAGACCGTTGCATCTCAGAGTCAGATTTGTCGGATGCCTCTGTAGATAGGTTGCGTTGTTTCAGTTTAATTTCCGTAATGTAAAATGAACTACGCCAGCGTCTGTGACTGATTTCCGCACACATCGTCCCACCATTAATCTTTCCCGCACCTGTTCTCCTTTTAATAGAGGAGAAGATAAAAGCTCTGGGCAAGTTTATATTACACTCTTACTACAGTGTCAGCAGGAAAATATGAAGATGTAGAAGTAATTGAACTACTGCCGAGGCATTTTCATTTATGGGGTTTGTTTCTCCCCTGGCATTAGTGTCGCGCTCTGCCCTCGCTGCTAGCTCGGTGGCCCAAATTTGTAAGGCGCTGCTTATGCAAGAGGTCGTAAATCATAATCTTTATACTTTGATTCACAACTGCAAAAGTGGGTAATATTTTCAAAATGGTATTTTTACAATTTTGTGCAGTAGCATGATTTCAGCAGTAGGACAAATCAGTAGACCAGGCACTCAGGACAAACAGACGTCATGTCTGGGGTACTAGTCTATTTTTCATACAAATGTCTTCCTAAATATTTAGCCAAGCAACATTTTCATTTCATTTGAATTTAACGTTTCACTCTGGTGCGATTCACATTTTATAATTAACTTTCTATAACAGTAATATATGTGACTATTATTTATTACTTTTCTATAACAGTAATATATTACTCATATTAGTTATGGTGTAGCACTGTCCCCTTGCATCTCCAGGGCCTTGGTTCGATTCCCAGCCAGGTTAGATTCCCGTGTCTGTGTGTATAGAGTTTGCCTGTTCTATGATACATGGATTGTAAACTGTCTGCAATAGAGTGATTTGGACCATACCAAATGTCAAATGAAACTGTCGGCTTTCAACAATTTTTTTTGCTTGACCAACGATTCAGAGTGTTTTCAAATTTGTGCCCCGTGATTGTTTCCATGAACACTTGACCCCAAAGTCTGGTTCACTTTGTTCAGTGAGAACACAATCGTTCCACGCTCGGGAACTGCGCCTGAGTCGGCTGGCAAGCTGGTCTTGAAAACAATATAGCATACTTGGGCTCGAATTGAATCAGATATGGAAGTAATCGTACCTGAGAACGAAAGAAGATAGACGCCATCTGTGCCGTTGGTCTTTTCCATGTGTGCGTAGTTCGCACCAATCTCATTCTTCACCAGGCCCACAAAAGCATTGCTCTTAATGTTTTTCATATATTTTTTTTTAGAAATATCAATAATATTAGGCACTTCCTTGGTCTGCTCTTCTCTTCGATCTAATGGTGGCTCACAAGCCAAGTAGGTGCATACTGCTGTATCGGAGAGTGCGAATCTGCAAGCGTACCTGAGAACGGAATACAAAAATAATGTGACTGCTGGCCAGTGGTGAAGTGGAGAGGGGGGACAATCGTTCCCGGACATGGTACAAATCATGCTTGCCCTATAATCCGGGGATCGCTGGTTCGATGCTGTAGCCTCTCGCAGCTGGGGCCCTAGAGAGCAAACTGGCCAAGCTCTCTCAGCAGGGTGACGACTGAGTCTTGCCCCTGTTTCCCCAGAACTGTCCATTTTTGTTAAACAGTTGGTCCTGGATTAGACCATTTTATAAGTGACTGATACATCTACAGTATATTGCATAACTATCACACAAGCTATCCAGAACAGGTTGCAGTTAGCAAAACACAACACTGCACAACCTCTGCAGTGTTCCAGCAGGCTACTGGCTGATACTTGTAATGCATGTTCATAATCATCATGCTTTTCAGTGTTTAACTTTTAGAAGCGTTTATTGTTCAGTCATGTTGGCTATAGTAATACATGTATGTACTTTAGTAATATGCCTGTGCTTTTTCATCAAGATAAAATCAGGAGTCAGAGGATGACGATGGTGGGAATACTACTGTAGGAATGTCAAAAAGAATTGCAAATGTTTTTTTCTTTCTTTAACAATGGATGGCTGATAAGGAAAAGAAGAATAATGTACTGTATATCGCCTGGCTACAACAAAATACCACCAAAAACTACTAAGCTAATAAACATACAGTATATATAGTAAGCCACCAATTATTTTAAAGAAACGGTCAGAATTTTTATGTGTTGGTTGGTTCTTTGTGTCAACTTTAGCTACATCACTCTTATTGGTTCATGGTTAAATGGATGCTAGACAGTGTTTACAGAATAGGCAGACGTCTCAGTGGCAAAATTCTGACTCATCTTCATATCAAAATTTTTGGTAAGGTCACAAACATAATATGATATTGAAATATATATATATATATATATATATATATATATATATATATATATATATATTATACATTTCACTACATTTCACAGGAGCTAAGGTTGAATTTAATTTCTGCTAGCCAAACCCTTTTAGCCTAGTCAGATTACAGACAACAGAAACCAGAGACGGGGAAGATCATTGCCTGGGGAGCCTAGCTAACCTAAAATGATCAAAGTCACTTGAAATCAAAGCATTGACTTTTACATAGATAGCGTTTTAGGACAAATGCATGCGTTACCTTTATACCCAGTCAAAAATGGATTTTCAAAACATCCCTGTTGATACCCTTAAAACCCCCTTAGAAATTTTTTATAGTTTATATTACAATGTCAGATAAAAATAGTACAATAGCAGGATGATATAAAGATATGAAGAATCCTGAACAAATGGCGCATTTCTAAGTATTTGGTTTCTCCAGTTGCTTTTGTTCTTACCACAGCTCCCGAAAGGCCCAGAAGAAATAACGGCCACTAGATGCTTATTTAACCTTAGTCAAGAATAAAGCTCAGAAATCTCCAGTGTGTTGTGCTTTTTCATATTTGTCTATGTGGATTGCTCCACTTGTTATAGCGGCCCAATTATTTGCTTTCCAGCGCCAGACTGCTACCAGACTCTGAGGAAACATTACTCTCACTCAGGGCCTTCAGTGATGCCCCAGGTGTTGAAGGAAATTCCAGTGTAAACTAGCAAGTGGTATTTTTTTGTAGCTACAGAAACCCTTTAAATTCAGGGGTTCCGCAGGATTTATGACTTTTCATGCGAAAGGCTGGTTTTGTCTAGGGGAAAAAATAGGTTGTAGAACATGTGGTTGTGGCTACTGAAAAGTAAGGAGCAAAAGTTTCACAGCAGAGAAATCATTGTGGAACATTGTCTATGTCTATAATCAAACATTTCATTTGTGAAACACTATACAGTATAACCTTAGTTTAAAGTTGATGTTTTGTGACAAACCAATCGCCTTGCTTCTTTCCTTTACGTGATCAGTGAAGTGATACGTTCTGTGAAATAGGACATTATGCGATTCGGATACTGTTCAAACACCAACAATATATCTGGGGTAGTGTAATGTAAGCACTGTGGAAAAGCAAAGAAAGAAGTTACAAAAAAAGCATTTCTGGACAAGAGACATGAGATGCACACATTGTGTATGTCTGTGTGGAAAGATGATGCATTCGTTTTGTCGGTCCACCATTACCGCAATGTTATAAACCTTAGTGGACACGGTTGGTTGATGCCTGAACAGACACATGAACAATGCAAACCTGTTCTGCTATAGGGAGCTGTCATTAAAAATGGTTTTATGTGCAACAAAACTCAATACCTTATTACTTGGCCTAATTAGCTGCCACTACTTTCTGTTTGAAGCACTACAAAATCACAATAAAAGCATGAATTTGCAACATACTGTATTTATTAAAACTTTTAATTGTTTTTTAAAGTTGATCAAAAATATTATTGACACTAAATTGCATAATTAAAAAAAAAAAACACAACTTTAGGCTGATTTATCCATTGTTCCCAAACTGTGGGAGAGGGATTTACTGAATGGCTTTTTGAAAATATGCACATACTGTACTGTAGCTCAGCAGTAGGTTCCTCACCTGCCATGTCGGAGGCCCAGGTTCGATTGCCAGCCAGTGCCCAAAACACCAGCCCGTGGATGCAGTGCCAGTCCCAAGTCTGGGTAAAATGGAAAGGGTGTATTCAAGAAGGCCATCCGGTGTAAAACCTGCGCCAAGTTATTTGTGGATCAGATGGTCTGCTGTGACCCCTTGAGGGGAGCAGCCGAAAGACAAACAACAACATTTTGGCATTAGTGCCTATTAAGACCCTTATGACTCTAAGAAGACATGCCTAAAATATTATCAGTTTGCAATATTTCTTGCTTCACTTGAAAAAAAAAAAATTCTGAAAAATCTCATTTTGCTGTCAAACTGTTCATACCTTATGTACATTTCAGTCATTGTGTTACAATTTCAGCACAAAATAGATGAGGAAAATATCAAATTTCACATAAGGAAAATGGCTGTGGATCCGGAAAGGAATGGCTTGGCCAGAGTATACCTTTCTTTTCGATTTAAAAAAAAACCTGCTCAACTCCATCTATAACCAGATTTACCTCAAACCACTGTTTTGTGAACAATGGATTTCAAGCAATATTTTTTTTTTCTTTAGAAGACCTCCACTGGTTTGGGTAGATGTTTGAGAGAGAGCACCAAAAATACATGTTTTGTGTTAGTCAGCTTCCATCACTTTAATGCTACTTTCCTTAACAGCTGTTGTGAAACTATTAGACTCAGTAGCAAAAGCCTTAGTGCTAGAACACCGGCCGCATATGGAGTGTGTCTTACAAATGCACACTGCCTCGCTTAACCATATGGGCTGTTAGGGAGGAGCGGAGGGTCCTTTAATGGAAGCGTGGAATTTAATTATTCGCGTGTGTTCAACGGCCTCAGTGCTCTAAGGTGCTAAATGCACTCGGAAATCTAATTTCCTTCTGATCTAAGATCTACTCCTTTTCTTTTCATCACTGATCACGATATTGCCGTTACACCAAGGGAGAATGAGCTCAGAGACTGACATCATTCATGCAAGCAGATGCATTTTTACAACTATTTGCATTGTTTTGTCCTTTAGTTTTTAGGTTTTCTTTTTTTTTTTTCTACTTGTGAAAAGGTGGCTTATTGGCCTCTCTCCTTCAGGGTCCAGGATTGAGGATCTTTCCTCAATGTAGCCATTTAGGTCGATCGGCATTTCCAAATTGCCCGTAGTGTTTGATTGAGTGTGTGAGCGTGTGTGCATGCTGTACCCTGCCTTGTGGCCTCCAGGTCTCCCATGACCCTACACAGGATAACCTAATCTTACTTGGTAGCTACATCAATATAACCCTAAAGCTCCTAAAGTCTAAAACTAACGTAGTACGAGGGGCATTCGACTGAGATTCTTAGTTGTAGTAAAACATTTGAATGGTGCAAACGTTTTAAAGAAGGCTGTACATCCTGAAAAAACAATCCTGGCCGAGGTGGCTCAGAAACCACTGCTGTCATTCAAAAAGTAGAACGCCTGATTCTTAAATATTGACTTGCGTAAGAAATGCATCTGTCTGGTGGAAGTGTACTCACAAGCATTCACCAACACCACTTGTACATTTCAGGAACTCATCTGAGAGTTATTGCCACATCGCCCATACATTTCTGACCTCGCTCCAAACCATTTCCACATGTTTGGCGAGTTAAAGGAGTTCCTAGAAGGCCGGTGTTGCAGATTTGAAGCAGGCAGTCCGATCATGGCTTAGACATACTGAGAAAACCTTCAACTTTGATAGTATCCAAGCACTCGTGAAACACTGTGCATGGGGGATTGCAGTATATAGAGAAATAAGGGAGTTTTTACTCTCATAACTTTGTTCTGTTATTCTGCACAATCAAAAGTCCTGGTTTTCTGGACACCCCACGTAAATGTCAGACATCACCTATGTGAGATTTTGCACTGAACTCTGAACACTGAACATTTACGAGAGCTTTCAAGTCAAACCAGGACTTTTGACTCTGCAAAATGATAGAACACAGTTATGAGAGTAAAAACTCACCTTATTTCTTTAGATATAATCCCAGTTTGACTTGAACACCCCTCTTACTGTAAATGTCAGACATCACTCGTGAGGTTTTACATCGAACCCTGAGGTGCGATGCAGGGATTTGGTCTTCATAGCAATAACAGCAACAATACAGTATAACTCAGAGTAAGAGTATATTACAGTCTTGTTCTTATAGGACAATATGAAGGTTTTCAACGTAATCGAACAACTGTGTTTCTCTTGCATTTCATGTTTTGCTTTGTTTTCATTCTTTCTGGTACTAGTGAGAGTTTTTGGAGAAATGAAACGGAGTGGACAAAAGAGTGAGGGGTTCGAGAAAGCCCTAGTTAGCTCATTGGCAAGGGTTCCCCAAAGGTCTTTAATTTGCTCTGGGAAAAAAATATTTTCAAATCCATATCAACCTGTTATTTAGCTAGCTAACCTTCATAGTATATGGATGTGTATATATATATTCATGCCTTTCTGTATCCATCTTTCCATTTATCTTCCTCCTCTGTCTCCTGTCTGGCTTTCCACCCTTTCATCCTTCTTTCCTTTTTCTTTCCTTTTCCTCATATACCTCTTGTTTTTCTCACATTGTTTTCCAGGCCTCATTCGCTCATGCTCTTCATCTTTTACCATGTCATAATGTCATGCAGATGAAAAGTTTGCTGAATGTTTTTTTTTGCCCTATTTTCCTCAGTGTGTCATTCGCTCGCTTCGTTTTTGTCTCTTTCGGCTTTGATCTTCTCTCTGTGCCTTTTGTTTTTTGATCCTGCATCGGCTGTACGTAATAGAAATATAAAAGACGGAGCTTGTTCTACATAGAGCATGCCAGTGCCTCGCCCACATTGTTCGCACACGCCACGCGATTAATTCTCGACTGAACTAAATTCGACAGGAATTATTTCCGCTTCATTGCCGTTTTCTCAGTTTTCTAGGTCTAACCAGATTAAAACAAGTTTTCACGAGCGTTCATTAATACTGAGGCGCCTTGCTCTGTAATAATAATCCGCCCCTGGCTGTGTTTATGTTTGTTTTTCCCTATAGGTCAACATGTTTAATTACATTTACATGAAATGAATAAATAAAATCAGTGTGGATTCCGATCACAGTTTGTTCTTGCTCATTTACCTGGAACACGGACCAAGACAAATGTGCATTAAGCCTCATTCTACGAAGCTTGTAGCTGCTTCGTACAATCCGCTTCATTTCATATAAATTCTGGAGATACGGTACGAGCGTCATCAGTTTTTACTTTGTCACCATTAAACATCAATACAAGATGCAAGATATTAAGATTGCATCACTTCAGTCAGGGAAGATGTGAGGCAATGAAACCATAAGGCAGGGGGGCAGTTTTTTCTTATTGTGGTTTCGGAGTAACTCAACCTCTGTAACGTCTGCAGAGAATGCCTCAACCCGGTCGTTTTCCTGTTTAACGTATCGCCACCGCTGGAGATTCGATGCTTTTAGTCTGTTCATAGAAAGTATAACCCTAAAGACCTCAGCTGTGAAATTCAGTCAACGTAGGGCCACCTGAGATAGCTAAGGGGTGAGTACAGGCAGGTGTTCTCCTTAGACACCGACCCTTTTTTCTTCACATCGCCCAGATGACTGGCTTTGGTGGTTTCTTCCGTAACGGTAATAAATGGAGCGAATCCACAAGATCCACTGTGGGGAAAAAAACAAAAAAAACGAATTAGCTCTGTAATATCAGACTGCCGTGGAGATCAATACAGCAGCCAGAGGTACAGATGAGGAAGGCTGTTCGAACGATTCTGCTTCTCTTTTAATATACCTTGCCTGCACGTCATAGGCATGTCTTTGAGCCCATAAATAGAAACAACAGCCGTTCTGCCTGAATGGCACAGACTTAAAATCTTGAAAACATTTTGAAGCCTTTTTTTTTTTTTTTTTTTTGGGGATACACATTCAAAATTATTCTAACCAGATAATCCATGTGTGTATGATCCAGGACAACTAGGCACTAGTAAAAGCTCTACCCCTGCAATAGTCACCTTACTGAGGTGTTATTCTACCACACAGGTTTAATTGCCTAAATTTAATATTACGGTTATACTGTAGTTCCCATCAGTGCCAGCGTCCTCGCAAGATTTCATGACTGAATTGGTTTGCGCTAAGGCTACATTAGTTGATCGCGCACGACTTACATAATTCAATCTAGCAAACAAAAGCCCAAGTTAATTTTACTACGAGCAATGAAATCATGTTTTGTTGAAGAACGTGTTGTTTTTTCCCCCCCAAGAGTTTATAGAATACGTTAATGTAGGTTGGAGTTGCTTTATATTTGCTAACTATAGTACAGTCAGTTCCAAAAATTTGGGAACAAATCTTTTGCCATTTGGTCTCTGTACACTAACGCATTGAATTAAAAAAAAAGAAAAACATTCACAATGTGACCAAATTAAGGGGGTTTACCGAAAGTGTGGTATTAACCATTCAGGAATTACAGCCAGTTTCATATACACACTCCTCATTGTGTGTGGCTCATAAAAAATGGAACTAATTAACATACAGTGTGAGTGTTCCGCAAGATGAAATACATTTTTTTTACTCAATTTTGATTTGAAAAAACGAGTGGTCTTGATATACAGTATGAGCAGTGTTGAGGGACGTTACTTTTTAAAGTAACTAATTACTGTCTTCAAAAAGTAATCCGTTACATTACTGCGTTACTTTCTGATAAAAGTAACTAGTTATAGTATTTTTCCATTGCAGAAAATGAAAACTCCTTTGTGCTTCCTCATGCATGTTGTTTTAGTCAAGACCTTTATAATTATTTTACAATCATCACTCAGCGTAGTTTGGCCCATAATCTGTTAACTACTAATATCTCTATCTACATGGTTTCGCGCGGTGGCCGTAAGTACAGTTCAACATGATTCACCGCGTGTTTTGGCGCTGTGATTAGGTTTCCATCTTTCCGCATGTCGATCCTCGCATAGTCAAACCACATAGGTGAGATAGGGGTATAACAGCGGGAATAACAGAGGGGGCGGGTTATCGGGGGCGGAGCTTGTAGGACGACTTCCTCTCACACACACATACACACACACAGTAATGGATTGGGAATCAATGCTGTCTGGCTCACGGATTACATAAATCGTCTGAATAACGGATTACATTTTTGAAAAAGTAACTAAGTAACTGAGTACTTGAATGGCGGACCTAACGCATTAGATTACTCGTTACATCAGAAAAGTAATCCAAGTACTCTAACTAGTATTCTAGTCACACCCAACACTGAGTATGAGTACCAATATCATGTAGCACGTAATCACTTCTTGTTTTGACCTGATCACAACTGAGCCAATGGTTATTCTCTCTCTCACGCTGCGGGATTGTGGGTAATCATCTCCCAAGCTCGGTCTCATAAGGATATGCCTTAATACTTGCCTTTAAGGACTTCCTGAACCCATGGACATGACCAAATGCTGAGTCTTCCCCCTCAAGTTGCTTTGCCAGGCATTTACTGCAGCTGCCTTTAGCTGCTGCTTCTTTGTCACTCCTTCTGCCTTCTGTCCTGTCTTCAGTAAGTGAAAACCTTGCTTTATTGGGTAGGGATCAGATGACTGACTTGGACAGTGAAGAATATCCCATTTCTTTGCCTTGGGTAGCTTTCACTGTACTGTAATGTTTTGGATCATTATCCATCTGCAGTATGAAGTGGTGTCCTGACAGTTTTGCAGCATTTGGCTAAATCTGAGCAGAGAGTATAGATATAGTGATATAGTGTACATTTCAGAATAAATCCTGATACTTTTTTTCAGCAGGCAGGTCATCAATAAGCACAAGTGACGCTAGCTCCCATCGGCATACACGCTTATGCTGTAACACTGTCTCCACCATGTTTGACAGGTGATGTGGTTATGCTTTGGATTATCAGCTGTTCATTTCCTTCTCCATGGAAATTTCTCATAAGTTCATTTTGGTTTCATGAGTCTAAAGAAGCTGACAAAGTCTTATCTGGCATTTCTGTTCTTGAGTGTTACCAGTGGTTCGTGCCTTGTTCTAAAGCGTCTGTGTTTGCTTTATAAAGCCGTCTTTTGAGTGTAGACTTTGACAATGACACGCCTACCTCCTCAAGAGTGTTCTTGACATGCCTAGATGTTGTGAAAAGGTTCTTCTCCATAATGGACAGGATTTTGCAGTCACTTAAGTTGTCTTCCCGGCCCTCTTGCTGTCTCTGAGCTTGCCAATTAATTTCCTTTTTTGCTTTTTGAGAACGTTCCAGCTGTTGTATTGGCCACTCCCAATGATTTTACTATCTCTTTGATGGGTTTGTTTAATTTATTAATTATTTTTGAGAATGAATAGCTATCAGATGCTAAATGCAAATAACAAACAAAAAAAAGAAAGAAATTGATGGACTTTGAAATTGCTGATCTGCTCAAACCTTGAGGTGGATGGGACACAAGAGTTCCACTAATGTCAGCCAAGAACAGAAATATGAGGCCATCAGGTTAATCAAACTAGGACGGATAAGATAAAAATATTTAAAAAATCACCTTTTCTTTCTCTAGTCTTCAACTCAAATGAGGGGTTTCACTCCTGTCAGGCAAGGACAGGTATCTGAGACACTGTAACAGGAAAGTTGATGTCTGTGAAAAGGCAAGGTGATTTTTTCTTTAATCTTTGCCCGGGTGTCAGTGAGTCTGTGCACATAGCAGAATTGGAACCTGATGTTGACCCTGAATGTTGTTTCATCATATTTTGTGGATTCTTGGATGCTTTCCTATTCATCACAGATGTAAAGAGTGCTTATTCGAGTTGCTCAGATCATTTTGGTCATTTTAACCTGATCCCTCTCGTCAATAAGGCGTCTCAGGCTGCAGATCCACCGCACACAGAATGTGTTTTTTGTTTTCCATGTACTGTAATCCCAAGAGACTGTTGTGTGTGAAAATCTCAGAAGCTCAGCAGTTTCTGAAATACTCAAACCAGCCCATCTGGTAGCAACAAGTATGTCACAGTTACAGCCACAGTTTTCACACTTTTCCCATTCTGAAGATTGACGTGATCACTGAGTGCAGCTCTTTGCGTGTGTAATTCTGAAGCTACTTTTGAGCACTAGGCATTTGCTCCGAATCAATTGAGGAGTGTGTCTCTGAACTCATGAACAGCATCTAATTAGCAGCCTGCAGGCCAGGTCAGGCACCCTGAAAGTTTTACTTGATCTTTGGTTTATTTTTAGCCAGCTGATTACATTTTTTAAAAGGTCTTTTGTACAGACAAATTGCTCATCCTTCATTCATTTACTAGCAGGTAAAGGATGAAAACATTCATTAACTTTGGCCATTGTTTCCTGCTGTAATTTGCAAATTGCCTTTTTAGTCATTTTTAGACATTTAAATCTTCAGTCTTCAGTGTGTAGGTGCAAAAAAAAGGGAGAAAAAGTTGCTTTTGTTGACTTTTTTCCATTTTTGTTCTGGCCAGGTTTTAAACAAGCCAATTAGATTTTCTTCTGTTATGACCTCATAAAAGAAGATACCATCCGCCGGTTTGTTGCTCAGCTTCTTTGGTGGGATGTGGCTAATTTGCATAGACACTGAAAGAGCGCATTTGGAAGAGGAGTGAAATAAATAGAGCTTGAGTTATGCAAAAACCTAATGCATCATGATAACCTGTTATTAAAATAGTGAATAGTAGTAATAGTGAGCTAATAGTGAGGTTTCCTCAGATAATAGTAAAGTCGTGTTGTGTTGTGTAAGATAAGATAATGACTTGGTTGTACAAGTAAAACGAAAATGGTGTTTGAATATGCAACTGATTTTATTTTCCATGCACTAGTGGTGTGTGATAAATATTGTCTATGATCTATGATCTTAATTGTTTTAAAAGGAGATGGGCAAAGTACAAAAATCCTTTACTTGAGACAAAGTAAGAGATCTGCTAGGGAAAAATACTCAAGTAAAAATCTCCTCCATTTACTTGTTACCTGACTGTGTAAATGTACTGAAGTATTCACCTTTAAATTCAGTAAAAAAAAAAGAAGTAATCAACCCCCCCATCTCTATTATCAAGTATGTCGCTCCACGTGCCAAGAGACAAAACACAGACACCACCAGTCTTGGAATCTACGTTGTTACTGCAGATTTGATTCCTAAACGTGTATCATTCTCAGTTGCAATGAGGTGGTTTGGCTTTGAAAAGACAGATGTTGCTCAAGATAACAATCTTTAAACTGTGTGGGAGATCAGTTGTCGCACTTGTTTCATCATCATGTAGACTATGTAGAATATTAAAGGATTTGAGAGTCAAATGTCCATGACAGGTCCAATTCAGCCAAGATAGCATATTTTGCAATTCTGCAAAAAAGTTTGTCTTGTTCAAGTCATACTGTAAGAAACACTACTTTCACCAATTAACATTACATCACAAAAGATCTGGTGCCAAATCAAGCAGTTGAGAAAAAAAAAAAGTAATACTTTAGAGCCAGGAAACCTGGATGGAAATATTTTACGTCGCCCAAATGTGGCGCATAAACTCAAATGGGAAAAGAGGGAAATGTTGTAGCACGTATCCATGCTTCACTACAGCCAGATGGTTTGTGGACAGACCGGTGTTTTTCGTTAAATATGAATATCAGGTACAGAAAAACTTGATCTGCTGAAAACCGCTTTCCATCTACTTTCCAGCAACCGCTTTCCAGTAACTGCTCTTATTTGCTTTTTGTTTCGATTTTTTAGTGGGCTTTATTTACAAAAGTGCCCTATTTTATTCCAGCATGTCTCAAGGGTGGCATAAGGGTTGATGGTTTGATTCCTCCTCAGCCTGTGTTCATGGTGGGTTTCCTCTCACAGGCCAAAGACATGCAGAGCAGTCTGCACTATGTGTGAGTGTGTGCTTGTGTGTTCTGCGATGGATCGGTGCCACGTCCAGGATGTTTCCCACCTAGTTAGTGCCCCTGCGACCCTATACAGTATAAAAGGTACAGAGAATGAGGGAGTGAGTGAGTGAGGGTTTCCTGAGTACAAGTCAAGTGCACAATCTATTTCAAATCCTACAACTGTGCAATATTCGACAGAACTTGAAGGCAGTAATTTGTTTACAGTACAACTGCAGTTTTTGTTCCTAGTGCAGTGTTTTACAGATCTTGAAGTCTGAATGGTGGCTACGTCTGTAATACAGGATGTTAGATTTATGTCCTCACTTACAGGCAGCACAGGTCACCTTACAGCAGAGCGGTTTAAAGTTTATCCAGATTCTAATGTTTGGAATTGTGTGTTTTAAAAGGTTATAGTATTAAAATAGTTTTTGCTGGATTTTGGAGGTTTAAATAAATATGAAAAATATGTCATTTTCATTTAATGTCATTGACTAACAGTTAATATTATATTTGCAAAAAAGTTTTTTTAGAGATTTCAAAATAATTTCTACTTACTGTATTGTTACCATCAAAATCCTACACTAATACAGCTTTTAATACAGTGTTCTAATGTTTCATAATACAGTTCAGTTTCATACTGTCTATAGTACTATGCAAATGGCCTCCTGTGTTTTTTAATACAAACTTCCATATGAACTTTTTAGGACTTTTTTATTGAGTTAGTGCAAAACGTTTTATGATTTCTAAGCACTGGAATTCCTAGACAAAATAAGATATTACAGAAATACTTACCAGAAAGGAAAGCAGCACATAAAGTTAAGTCTTTATTCGTCATATATACATTATTGTATGGTGAAGTTCTTTATTCTTTTTTATATCCCAGCTTTGTTAGGAGGCTGGGGTCAGAGCACAGGGTCAGCGTTTATACAATATGCCATACTCAAGGGCCCAACGGTGGCAACCTGACCTGAACCGCCGACCTTCTGATCAGTAACACGGAGCCTTAACAGACTGAGTTATCATTCCCCAGCAGGCACTTTTCAGACAGAAAAAAACGAAGCTGCTGGGTTTTACTTGCAAGAAAGAAGCAAGTGCAACACTCAAAGTCCTCAGAAGAGCTGTGGGTGGACCTGCAGGATGTTCAGAAAAACTATATAGCTAATTTTCTTATAAAACTGACTTTTTTTTCATTACTTACCGTTTATTAGCAGCACAGTTAGCAGTTAGCACTGTCGCCTTGCACACCAGGGTCCGGGTCCGATTCCCACCTCAGTGTCTGTATATATATATATATATATATATATATATATATATATATATATATATATATATATGCTCTACTTATATATTGATAATACATATATGACAATATTATAATAATATTATTAATATTATATTTTCCTTTTCCTGAAGTAAGTCTCTCTCTCTCTCTCTGTTGTTTTTTTTTTAAGCCATACAGCATTTATTTTTATTGAATTTTATTTATTTATTTATTTATTTTTCAAAACTTTTGCACAGATTTGTATATACAGTTAGTACGATAAATGAGACTATACATATAGTAAATCATTTGTACAGTAATTTGAGTTTGGGTACATATAAACTCTCTCTCTCTCGCTTCCCAATCATGTGATATCCAGATTAAAGCCACACGCTATTTGCCCTTCTCTGACTCATAAACACTGTATACGCTCGTGTTCTCCTACGCGTTTAATTATAGCATTTTGACTTTTTAAAATCCCCTTTTTTAATGGTTTGCATAATATTTGAAAATAACTTGTCACTGTCAGAGTCAAGCTTTTTCTTCCCCTCCTTCTAATTGATATAAGAAGCCCCAGTGGGAACCTCGTCCGTAAGCAGATGCTATTCTTATGAGCATGTCGCGGTAACATTTCGGCGTAGTGAGCAGACACATTCTCCCTCCTACTGCTGAAGATGCACCATGCATATGCAATATTCATAAATGTAAACAATCCGCCATCTGTTATTGGACATTCTGGAAATGTCATGTCTCAGGCTGGGACGGATACCTAGCACTTAAAACGAGACAGAAATAGAAACAGCAACTTTCCTGCAGCGGCAGCTCTCGCACCTGCTTTTGTTTTATTCACTCTGGGTTACAGTATTTCAGTTCTACCAAATGAGCTAATTTCATGGTCTCGTGAACAGACGAAACTCCTTCACTGGTGAGGATCGTCTCCTGCACAGCTGCCGGGAAAGGGAACACAGTGGATGCCGATGATTTGACCTTGTTTACAAGCGACCTCGTATTATGCCCTGGATGGATGTATAACTCTTGTCTTTTAGGCTTTGTTAGGTTCAGAGCATGACAGGTATGTTTGGTCTCTGCATCAGGCAGGTTAGTTACAGCTATTAGAGCAACAGTACAGGAACATTGCCTAAGTCTAGGAAGGTCAAATAAAAGTGGGAAAATAAAGGTGACTCAGTCTGACATACCAGATACAAGAAAACAACACAATTACCAGCCAAAAAATACAATTCATCTAAATGCAGAGACTTTTAATCAAGGTACAAAGCAGAAAAAAAATAATAAACCACTAACATCAAAAAGAATAATGTTACTGAAAAAAGATGCATATTTCAGCCTTTGACAATACAGACTATTTTAAATAATAAACATGTTTTGGGGAAAGAAGAGAAATAACCAAATAATCAAACCTTGCAATGCGCTCCATTTTATATAATAATTAATGTTGTTTTGTGTGAAATGTAATTTGTTACGTCTGACCTTCAGACATTAAAGGGCACCTATTATGCAAAATTTGCTCATTTCAATTCAGTAATTTTTTAACATTTACATTCTCTAGGATGTGTATATACAGACAAAACGTCTCGGGTTACTTGGCTGTAACCCTGTTCCCTGAAAAAGCAGGAACGAGATGCTGCGTGAAAACGCTATGGGAACATCTCTTTGTTCTCCGGTTGTGAAGCCTGTGCATGTCAAAACCGCAGAATACCTCGGCTTATAACCTCTGTCAGGCATGTCGTCACCGAATAAGGTGCACCTGCAGGTTATAAATAGGAGTGAACCGGAAACATCCTCAGGTCAATTTTGTCTGAAGGACGTCCAGGCACGCCAGCAGTGCGGCATCGGAACGCAGCATCTCGTTCCCGCTTTATCAGGGAACAGGGTTACAGCCAAGTAACCCGAGACGTTCCCTTTCAAAAGCTACACTCGATGCTGCGTGAAAACGCTATGGGAACGAGAATACCAACGCCGCGCACTGCAATTGTCTGGACCCCCAGGTTGTGTAGCGTGTGCGCACAAAACCGAGGAGGTCTCAGACCTAGCTCTGGGATGCTGACTCAAGGATCCGCGAACCCGGAGTAGCATTGACATCGACTATAAAATCTAACAAACGTGTGTGGTGAAGACCAGCCCGCCGCATTACACACCTGCTGCAGGGGTGCATCGCCGAGAATAAAACCTTGGGAAGATAGTTGGATGCAGGACAGAGGATGCAGAATAGCTTTGACTAGCCCAGGGGCAAAGTCTAGGCAGGCTGGGGAGACTGACAGAGCCTGCAGATCCCCAATCCTCTTCAAAGAAGTAATAGCCATAAGAAAAAACATCTTAAGAGACAGAATCCTGACAGGCGTTGACTCTAGTGGTTCGAAAGGGGTGTCAGCCAGGCCTTTGAGTATGATAGCTAAGTCCCATGAAGGGACCGTCGCTCTAGTGGGCGGCTTCAACCGTTTAGCTCCACAAATAAAACGGGCAACTAAATGGTGCTTCCCCACAGAAACCCCATCGGTCAGAGTGTGACAAGCCGAAATAGCGGCTACATACGTTCTGAGAGTACTAGGGCATATGCCCGAGGACAACTTTTCTTGCAGAAACTCCAGCACTGAAACAATCTGGCTGTGAACTGGGTCTACATGTCTTGCCATGCACCGATTTTCAAATACATTCCATTTGAGGGCATAAGTTCTTATAGTGGAGGGAGCTCTGGCACTTAAAATGGTTTCAATTATGCTGGCTGAAAGACCAGCATGTCTTAGTTGGTCCCCCTCAGGGGCCAAATGTGAAGGTTCCAGAGCTTGGGCCAGGGATGAAGTATTGTCCCCTGCGCGTGAGACAGAGGAGAGATATTAGATCCTAGAACCACACTCGGCTAATGGGGCGCTTTCAATAAGAGGCGCAAACCCTGTTGACGGACCCACGCCAGGACTCCTGGGAGCAGAACTATGGGTGGAAACGCATAAAGGCGTAATCTGGGCCATGTGTGGGCCATTGCATCCAGACCCAGGGGAGCTGGAGGAGTAAGAGAGTAGTAAAGGGGGCATTGTGCTGTGTCTTGTGAGGCAAAGAGGTCCACCTCTGCTATGTAAAATCTTTCCCAGATTTGACTGACTATTTCGGGGTGGAGTTTCCATTCCATTCATATGCCCTGGAATGTAAATCACCCTGAGTGACAGGAACTTGTCCTGTGCCCAAAGCAGAACCTGGTGCACTTGTTCAAGCGGCGCGAGCGCAGTCCACCCTGGCGATTTATGTACGAGACTACCGCAGTGTTGTCCACCCGCACTAGGACATGGTAGCCTCTCAACTGCTGGAGGAAGTGTTTCAGGACCAGAAACAGAGCCATCATTTCGAGGCAATTGATGTGCCACGCAAGAAGATGACCTCTCCAGCTCCCTTGTGCTGGACGGCCATCCAAGACCACACTCCAGCCCGTGAGGGAAGCGTCTGTCGTTAGCATCTTGCGACGAGACGGACCTAAAGTGGGACCCGAAGTCAGAAACTGGGGTCTGAACCACATAGAAAGGGTACGAAGCCCCCGGCGCATAACTCTTATTAGCCTCTGGGGGTTGGCCCTTGAATGAAACCCCCTGGCTCTTAGCCACAGCTGAAACGCTCTCATGTGCAGAAGGCCCAAAGGTATAAATGGACGCAGCTGCCATGAGGCCTAAAGATTTTTGAAAGTGATGAACAATTACTTTCTGGCCTAGCTTGATTTCCTTTAGGGTGTTGAGAATGGATTCGACACGAGCAGGAGACAGCTGTGCCCGCATTGTGACCGAATCCCGTGCGACACCCAAATATGTTGTCCTCTGAACAGGAAGGAGAACACTCTTTGTGGCGTTGAGTCTCAATCCTAAAGAATGAAGATGGGCTAGGACGACATCCCGATGTCGAAGCGCTAGCTCCTGAGACTGGGCCAGAATCAGCCAGTCGTCTATGTAATTCAAAATATGGATGACCTGGAGTCGTAAAGGAGCCAGAGCCGCATCCATGCATTTTGTATATGTGCGAGGTGACAGAGCTAGGCCAAATGGAAGGACCCGATACTGGTAAGCTTCGCCCCCGAAAGTGAACCTCAGGAACTTCCTGTGCTGTGGCAATATTTCTATATGGAAATATGCGTCCTTGAGATTGATTGTCACAAACCAATCCTCTGGTTGGATTTGAGAAACAATCATTTTGACAGTCAACATTTTGAATCTGGATTTCCTGAAATAGCGGTTCAAGCCGCGAAGATCCAAGATCGGACGCGACCCCCCATCTCTCTTGGGCACCAAAAAGTACCGACTGCTGTAGTCCGACTCTCTGTCTGGGAGGGGAACATGTTCTATGACCCCTTTGCCCAGCAGAGTCTGTAACTGGGCCAGCAGATGTGCTCGGTCCGGTTTCACAGAAGTGGAGATCACGCCGTCGAAACGCGGAGGACGATGTGCAAACTGAATCCTGTAGCCTGTGGCTACAGTCCTTTGTACCCAAGGAGATACTCCTGGTGGTAGTTTCCACGCTGCCATACTGGGTATCCCGAAGTGTGGCAGGAGATGCCCGCACACCCAACTTTTCGTTGGAGACCGGTGCTCCCCGAAACACCAGTGGTGGCGGGGATTGAACACCGGCCTCCGGGGAGTGCCAGGGAGGAGCCCCTGTTTTGTGACACACCCCCATGGCCCCAGGCGCACGAGCCTCAGGGCTTCCTCTTTGAAGAGAGGGAGCTCCTCCGATCCGGTCTTTTTAAGGCAGATTGAGAAGAGCGGAGAGCCCCACCCCAGTCTTTATGAGGGGGTGCGCGGCTGGTCACGCTCTCCTACTGCACCTCACGCCTGATAGGGGCCAGGGGCCGGGCAAGCCTGAGGCGAGCGTGTTCTTCCCCCAAGCACTCGAGACAAAATTCATGGAGCTCGCCCTCCGAAAGGCACGCATCTCTTAAGCAACTCCGCCATATCGGTGAGTTAATGCTGTTATTTCCTTTTTTTTTCTTTTGTTTTCATTATGGCTTGCACATGCTCATGCAAAGACAAAGCAGTCCTGGAGACAAAAAGATCTGAGGATGTTTCCGGTTCACTCCTATTTATAACCTGCAGGTGCACCTTATTCGGTGACGTCATGCCTGACAGAGGTTATAAGCCGAGGTATTCGGCGGTTTTGACATGCACAGGCTTCACAACCGGAGAACAAAGAGATGTTCCCATAGCGTTTTCACGCAGCATCGAGTGTAGCTTTTGAAAGGGATTTTTTTTTTTTTAAGGAAAAATCACCTTTATTTTCTTGAAAACCCCATTTCATTGTCCTGCCTGGTGTGACGTCGTTCTAGACAAGAAACAAAAAATATATATTATTATGTGGCAATTTAGCAATTTGGAGGTGGCAATAACTAATCCATAAATAATATGCATAATAAATAAGCCTGTCTTATTCCTGAGCAGCATTTTCCTGCATTCTGATTGGCTAAAAAACATCCATAAAGCAGCACAGGGAGGAAGAGCTTATTTGAATTTATAGCTACAGAAAATGAAACAGTGTGTTTGAAACAGCAGGAATTTCAGGCAGGTCAGAATAGATGATCTGAGTGATATTTTCAACTGAAAAGGTTAACACACATGTTTTGAACACCTAAGTTAATTTGTTAGAAATGAGTATAACATGGCACACTTAAGCTCACAAGGTCATCATTCAACCATCCCACTAATCATTATCTATACTGTGTATATGGTTATGGAGTCCTGGGAAACATATGGCACACGTCAGGGAACAAACACACGCACACAATCACACTACGGGCAATTTGTCAATAATGCCAATCCGACTACACACTACACACAAGAACACACAAGCCTGAGGCAAGAACTCTGGAAGTGTGAGGCAACAGTGCCAACGGATAAGATCCATCTTCAGTAAACATAAACTTCGGTCAGGTATATTCAAGGCACTACCAAACCCACTTAAGTCGAATCTTACTTTTCTATATTTATCATTTTCTAGGTGATTGTTGCATAAATATAACAATTTACCGTGTGTACAGTGAGAAATACGTTGTAGATTATGTAAAATAGTTGTAGCCCATGAAAGTTAAAATGACTTTATTAAAATGACTTTGGGATAATGTTAACTGCCATTAATGCCATAAATGCCATTAATATGTTTTGAAGTTGTATTCGCGAGATTGTGAGTTTTATCCCAAATTCATGTAGTCAGTGTTGGAAGAATGTACAGTAATTTCATCAAAATCTAGTAAATAATAGTTCAACCTACCGTTGTCCATAATGTTGCCACAACCACCAAAAATCCCTGCTGGGTAAAAGTTGCTTCCACAACTGGATTACCAGTTCTGCCAGTAATATTATATTTACACAACATTTTATAGATTAAATGTCATTTTACATTTACAGTACATGACATGTTTAAAATAAATTACTCAAAAAACCATATCAAACCACATTTTTGTCTTTTGTAGCTCACTAATGATACTTAACCCTGAAAGATGATCACTGAAATACTTCAAAATCATATTAGTTTATAAATGGAACCATTTGTTTTCCAAGAATCATATTTTTTAAATGTAGATTCAGCAACATGCACTTAACCTTGTCATCTGAACATATTCATGCTATGAAATGTGTAGAATATTTAACTAGAAGATGTGTCATTACAATTTTAGAATGCTTTCAGTGATAATGTGCTATTGACTGAGGTGGTAATTTTTATTATTATTATGATTATAATTGTTATTATTATTATATAAAAAAACATTGTTACAAACTATCATAAGATTGATACCATTGATGCTAAGATATACATTTTGCATGTTTTTTCTGTATTTCATATTTTGAAATAATAATATAATAATAATAATAATAATATAATAATAATTAATATAAATAAAATTTTTTAATTAAACTATAATCATGTTGTTACCATCCATGCCAGGATACACATTTTGCATCTTGTTTTCTGTATTAAATTTAAATATAAAAAAATTATAATAATACTAATAGTAATTTCCATTATAATTATTAATATTAAAATCATAATTCCTAATATTATATAATATATATATATATATATATATATATATTATATATATAATATAATGTAATTAAATAATTTAATGTGTAAGTTCCACTTTGATCATTATCTTGAAAGAACCTTGTAAAAAAATTATAAATAAAACATTAAAAAAAATAATAATATAATTAATAATAATAATAATATATATAAATAATGTGTAAAAAGTTATGGTTAAATGCATGCTTTCCTTTCCTAGATTCCATTTTTAAAATGATAATGAATAAAGACCTAATGGCACCACAATTATGGAAGCCGGGTTTTACACTCTGCGTTTCCTTTTTACGATTATTACTTGTCATACCCTAAGAGGAAATCCCAATAAGATTTCTGTATCAGATTGTGCCTTAACACTTTTTTTTTCATTTGAGCTTACATAACGAAGATACCAACTATCTGTACAACAAAGGATTGTAATTCTTCAATTGAAATACATACAGCATATACAGTAAATATACTGTAGATATAACTTGTTTGTTACGTTGCCTTAGTAGTAAATAAACTCTCAGAACAAAACAGTAGTTTATCCTCTATTTCCTTCTACATTGCATCCCTTCCTGTCCTATAATGATGGAACAGCGATGTGACGTTATAGAGACTGTCTGCTGTCCCAATTTAATAAAATGCTCTTATTTTAAATAAAAATTTTTGTCCTTGCTACTACTGCCATGTGCGTAGAGGCACCGCAAGTTTTGCCGTCCTCGTATCGGTCAATTATGTGTCGGATAAGCTGAGATTTTAAACCATCTTTTTTGACACTGCCAGAACGTTGTCGTCACTGGGCACAACGGCCACCAGTGAGCCTGTTGCATTATACCTTCTAAGACCACTGATCTGAACATTCCAACCAAAGATTAAATTGCAATCTGCAATTTCGCCTGCGACAGTGAAACCGGGCCGAATGCAGAGTAAAGCCCACTTAACCCATCCCATTATACACTACAGACACAGACACACAGCCAACTTGCCTACTAAAAGAGAGCTGATCTGTAGTGTCTCTTTTTTTTTTTAACTGTAAGATATTGAACCATACATTAAAATAAAAAGAAAAGTGCAGCAGGACAATTCAGTGAGCTAATGTGGCGCACAATTCAACACATCATGTATTTTTATCTCAATAGTAATTTCTCATTTAAAAACATTCTCAGTGTTTTCTGTACTACTTATTTTATGTCTTGATTTTCTAGTATTGAACTTTTTAACTATATTTTAGAATTAAAGAGAAAAATCCACCCTGAACAGCTAACATAATGTTCTTTCAATCTACACATTTGATTTTGGCACAGGTTTTGTGCCATTTTAATCAATCTTGGAACTGGCACATGCCAGGAGCTGAGCGTGCCGCATTGCCTGGAACGACTTCCACATGACAGACGATACGTCTACTGCTGAGGGTGTCATCCCTGTGTTCCAAGGGTCCCATGGTCACCAGATTTATATGGCACATAATGAGAGCATGAAGTACTGAAGTAGCTACAGTACTGTATGTTCCCAGAATCCTATGTTCCCCACTTACAGGGTTCTATTTTCCCAGGGTCCTACTGTGCTGTATGTTCCCCACGTCTACAGTATATAGAATCTACAGTGATGAAAACTGTATTTGTTCAATGAAATTCTTTCTTGAGACTTCAAAATCGACACAAAATGATGTTTTGGAGCCATGTTTCAATGGAATAAACTGCATAAAATTCGGGGAAAAATTTATCTTGAAATGGGTCGAACATAACAGAATAAGAGGGTTAATGTGTGTTAACAAAAAAATTATTAATTTGGCAACATAGAGCCCTGGCAACCTAGACACACTCCCCGCTGAGCCACCAATGGCCCAAACAATGTGCAAGATGTTGTTGTTAGTCTCCCGGCTGCTCCCATCGAGGGGTCGCCACGGCGGGTCGTCTGATCCGCACACAATTTGGCGGATGCTCTTCCAGACGCAACCCTCGCATTTTACCCAAGCTTGGGACCTGCACTGCATCCATGGCTAGGATTTGGGCATCGGGTGAGAACTGAACCCGGGCCTTCCTCATAGGAGGCGAACAACCCACTGAGCCACCAATGCCCCAAACAATGTAATTAATATTCTTTCTGATTCCCTTTGAACATCATTTTCAGTTTGAAATTAAAAGTATACTTTGTAAAGTTTTCTACATTACCCAAAATGTCATTCTACCAGGCATCTTGTAGCTTCATTTCTACTCTTTATACAGTAAGAGCGATGCAGCAGTGCTTTAGTCCTTAAGTCTGTCCAGCTTCCTCACCTCCTCATCTGTACACTCTGCTCGAACAGATCGATTTCCAAAGTTTCCAGCTTTTATGCTAATTTCGCCATCAAAGCCATCGCATTCGTCATCTTGTAGATCGATAACTGGCTGAGCCAAGTCTCTGTCGTAACTCAACTGTGTCATATAACTGCATTGCAGTCCAAAATAGTTGAAAAGAGCTTTGAAGTACTTTAAATATTCACCTTATGCACTACTTCCACACACTAGGCATTACTAGAGCATTTGCATAGTCAGCGCTTTAGGAAATCATTACGCACACCATGAAACAGCACACCTGAGAGTCATTTACAGTAATTAAATAAGGGACAAAAAGAAACAGCTTAACAGTGTAGAGCACAGCAGGACACATCAGACAAAAATAAAACTCATAACCAGACATAACATCATCCGGGACAGTCACAGCAGAAGTGACTCAAGTTCAATGTTCACTTTTACTTGTAAGGTAAATCAGAGCTCCTGTGGGTCTTGTTTACTCATCAGTATACACTTTTTATTGCTTTTAACAGCGTTAAGGCGTAAAAAAAAATATGCAATTGATAATTGGTGATTTCTGAGGCTGGCGACTCTAACTGAACTTCTCCTCTGCAGCAGAGGTAATTTTTGGTCCTGCTTCCCTTGGAAGGTCTTCATGAAAGACAGTTTCAACATGGAGCTTGACGAGTTTTGCAAATGCATTCAACACAATACTGTTCTCGCAAGAACTGTTCCAGAAAGGTTGAGATTCATGTCTTGAAATGACAACGGATTTTCATTGTTGTTGTTGTTACTTAATTACCTAATGCCATATGTGTTATTACATTGTTTTTTTTTTTTAAACAGTGTTGTTGTGGAATATACTGTGAAGAATAAATCCAAACTTTTTACTGTACTGTATAAACATCAATAAATGTTAAGCAACTTACAGTATCGTATCATTTGCAGTGATTTTTAGCAAGATTTTTATTTTTGAAATAACAGTCTGCAGAAAGGGAGCAGTAGATGATGCTTACAGTATAACTCTAGCGGTCGTAAGGTCTGAAGGTTACAATGAACAAGACTTCAACAGCACTTTGTTACTTGTTGCTAAGGTGGTTTCGACTTTGATCCACCCACCTGTTTATTTTATTTTATTGTATTTTACTTTAATGGAATTTAAGTGTAAACAAGTGTACGAAGTTTAAGTGTAGAAAATCCTCCGCAACTAACTGAACAATTAATATATAATAAACTTGAAAGCTTGAAATATATTTATTTAAAAAACATGTTTGTTTGTTTTTCGCAATTAATGATTAGTAAAAATTCCAAGGAATTCTTCTTCTTTTGATCATTAGCCCTGACCTTGTGACAATACACAATACATTATTAAAAGTGTTTTATAATATACTGTATAATTAAATTATACTGACTTACATGTGCATGTTCCAGTTAGATCTTAGTGAATTCATTCCCCTTAATAGCTAATATTTTAAAAGCTTGTAGCATGTTTATGGCTATTGGACATGCATTTTTTCCCCTGTATACTGTATATGGATTTGAATGCAGTGCATTTGAATGTTTACCTGCTGAACTGTTTTCTTTCATTAGCGTTGATGGTGTGGCTCATGCACCTGTCTCTGAACTGTGATATTTATTGCTGACCCCATGCTGTGTCAGTGTGATGAGAGCGAACATATCTCAGTAGACAGGTAATTAGAGGCCGCATGGTGAGCGAGACTCCCGCACCTGCCCCGTCTCGCTGTAATCGTCCCTGACAATGAGCGAGACCGCAGTGAGCTCCGTGTGGCAAAAAACTCAGAGTGTCTGGCTTGATATATTTTAGATCTATAACAGACCGGTAGAGTTGGGACTGCAATCTGTGCCCCCAAACCCAAGATCTCCCCGAAGCACATGGCTCTCATTATGGTGGCAAGTGGCGGGATTTATTTTAGCTTGAGCTGTGGGCTTTAGATGAATATTGTCTTATCAACCCAGTCGTTGCTTCAATCAGAAAACCTAAAAGTTGGTTGGTTTATGGCTTACGGACACTATATACATAGACATGCAAGTATGAAAATATACGGTATACACTAATATACAGTATACACCTTCTTCATCTTTAAGCATGCCTAGAAATTAATATTCGCCAGTCACTTGACACTTTGTCAGACTGAGGGTTGATTGTCCCAGAGACAAAAAGTTTGAATAGAAATCTTGAAGTCTGCTTTAACCAGATAACATAACTATTATCCTGATTAAAACACCAGTTCATGTTATAGTTCAGATTAAAAGCTCTGTTTTGAACAATCTGTGCCTTGGCAGGTTGTTAAAGGGATTGAATGGCTTTTTTCAAGTTTGTCTTATATCAAAGTTGTGGTGCAAATACATTACCACATTATCATAGATCTTGGTTGTTATGATTTTTCCTGATCTGAACATTGACAGTGAAGTTTTGTCATGCAGAAATCTAATATAACATTAATCAAATTCTACAACCCTCGTTCCATGCAAAAATGTAGTCTGGAGTTCACCTGAGAGAGATCATCTGGTATCTGGCATCTGGAACTAGCCCATATGGCCAACCAGAATTATCCGTAACAGGTAACTAGGACTTGCCGTATGGCCTGAAACTAGCCAGGGAAATCATTCGCTCACTCTCTCTCAACTTCTGGACCGCTTTATCCGGTGTACAGGGTCATGGGAGGCCTGGAGCCTATCCCAGGAGACTTAAGGCATGAGGCAGGGTTACACTATCGACAGGGTGCCAATCTATTGCTGAGTACACACACTTATTCACACCACCGGCAATTTGGAAATGCTAATAAACCTAATCTACATGTTTTTGGATTGTGAAAAACCCACCGAGCACGAGGAGAACATGCAGACTTATTGCACATACTGTACTGTAGACCTGAGACGAGAATCAAACCGGGAACCTTGAAGGCAACAGTGCTAACCACTTAGCTACTGTGCCGCCAGACAGGAAAATAAAATGCAACAAATTTAGCTGCATGCATTTTATCATAAAGCTTTTGCCATTTATTCACTTCTTTCATGTTTGTGTAGATATTACACAGGACATTAACAGTTCCATTTGTTTAGAATTTTGTTTAATAAGTTTTCTATGGCGGCAAATCCAATCAGAGGTTTATAAGAAAATGCTTCTTCTAATACGCTATTGTTTTTAACTGATTTACAGGGACTTGCTTTAAATAAATGTTCTAAAACATGTAATTGTTGTTGTAGTGAAGTGTCCATGCCATGTCTCCAGGAAGAAGGATATTGTGGTTTCTCTGTTAACATGACAACACAAAATAACAGTCTTTACTAAGTCAGTAAACAAAGGTGTAGGAATTTGTTTTTATTAATCTCATACATCAAATACTGTATGGTGAACCCTAATAGTCCACTAATAATAGGGATAATATCCCAAATCGGAATAAACATGCATCACGTAACCACCTCAGTTGAAAAAGTCTGACATGATGATGAAATGAGAGGGCTGGTGTAAACCTTTGATAATCCATTCAATTGGTAATACAGTGGAACCTTGGATTACGATCATAATTCGTTCTGGAAGTGGGCTCGTGTTCCAAAACACTCGTAAACCAAATAAATTCCCATAAGAAATAATGAAAACTCAAATTATTTGTTCCACAGCCCAAAAAAATAAATACCTAAAAATAATTAATACAATCAATAAAATGAAAATAAAACAAATTAATCTGCACTTTACCTTTAAAAAAAAACACAAATAAATCCCACTTACACAGATAAGTGCTTCCGTTGGTGCACGCAGGCGCCGTGTGTGTGTGTGTGTGTGTGTGTGTGGAATTCGCCCCTTTCCTCGCCTCGTTTTACACGGTAACACTCCTCCTCCCTCTCCCCACCTCGCCTTTTAAGTTTCACAACAAACACACACACACACACACACACACACACACACACGCACACACAAACACACACACACACACACACACACACACACACACACACACACACACACACACACTCACTCTCAACGGAAACACCGTTTTAACAGGAAAAAAAGAAATCTCTCCGAGACTGGCGTGAGCGCATACTAAGGGAATCACTTTTTAAGTTTCACAACAAACACACACACACAACGGAAACACCGTTTTAACAGGGAAAAAATAAATCTCTCTGACCTGGCATGAGCGCCTACTAAAGGAATCACTGCGGTAAAGTAAAAAACAACAACAACAAAAAAAAAGAACCAGCACCTTACCTTTGACAAGAATCTCGTAAACCACGTTACTCGCAATCTGAGGTTCCACTGTAATAAATATTATATTAGAATAAATATTATATATTAGAATGAATGTATTCTTTCTGCACAATTTTGCCATCTTTAAAAGATAGACTCAATAAGCAATGTGCAGCTTAAATGCTTTATAGTAATGATGAAGAGAGGAGAAGCTCTACCAAAGTCATGTTGAAGTTTGCCATTGTGGTTATGCTTGCTGTTAGCTTTCTTTTTCGCCACGAAAGGAGAGACATACACAGTTGTATATGGTGATGTAATGACGTGACCCTTCTTTCTTGTAATCATTTATAATACAAAAGGGGGTTTTGCCAAAAAAGCTCTTCAAACGTTGCTTCCTGACTGAAGAACAAAACTTTGAGTTTTAAACGCTTTGGGCACGTCAACACAATTTTTTTTGTGCTGGATTGGGTTTAAGGAATTTCAACTACAGGATAAAAAAAAAAAATCACTGTCATCTCAGTCTTCCATTTTCTTCCATTGTGTGTGCCAAAGTGCTGGCCTCAGGGAAATACAGCTGCGAATCAATGGATTACTGATAGATATTGATGACCCATAACTGTCCCAGAGCTTTGCTCTCTCTCTGTTTTGATCCCCTCCAAATGCCCTCTTATTACTTTTAGAGAAAAATACGCTGTTCCTGGTGCTTTGGGGAGGGGGGGGGGGTATCTGACACCATCACTGGACTTACTAAATAAGAGCAGACAAACCCCAAGTGAACTGTCTCCTTCTTGGAGAGGATACCATAAATGTTTCTTTCTGTCTTTTCTTTAAAGTTTTACATAGAACTGCATTTATTCGAGATGGTTTCACTGCATCTAAGGGCCTTGATTACTATTTATGCCAATTTCCTGCTATTCTCTCTTGTAAAAGTGCAGGACAAACAAAGTAGCACTATGTTTTTTTTTTTGTTTGTTTGTTTTTTTGGAAGCCACAAAAAGCTTTTTTTTTTTCTTTTTCTTGGATTTTTGAAGAAATCTAAAAATGTTCCAGTGGCAGGACAGTTCATGTTTTACCATTTCCGGAAAAACACTAGCGGACCTTTTTGAGCATGACCCTTGACCCTTAATCGTTTATTAGCTTCGTAAGAATTTTTGAATAAAAGCTTATACCTCTTGACTAAAGGTAAACAGAATGAACGCTCTCATTTTTTTTTTTTTTTTAGCAAATATCTCTCTTTGGATCACATGCTTTAAAATGTAAAAAAAAAAATTGCATTTGCATTTGCACCCATTGCTTTTTATTCATCAAATTATAATGAATTATGAGCTTCCACACAGATCGATAGGAGTGTGCCCTCACTCTGGTGAGCCCTGCAATCATACTTCTTTTTAAACAAGTTAATAATTCTATTAAAGGTCTCCAAAATTTGCAATACAACTCAGATCCTGAACTGAATTTCTTTCTGCTTCACTCCTTTTTCGAATGCACCATGTCAATGACTGTAGCTTTAAATGGCTACCGTCTCCATGCATATACTGTAGCAGTCTGTCTGTAGTGCATCCCTAAAAGCAGACTTCAGTTGATAACCGGTTGAAAGTCAAGTTAGACTGATAGGAGACAAGACGATGAGGCAGATATGAAGGAAAGAAAGGACGTGTTGCTGAGAATCCGAGCAAACCAGCGAATAAATGTCAATAACATCATTTATTCGCTTATTATTTATTATCACAAATTTGTCTCAATTAGTGCTGCAGGCTTGCACTGCGTGACTCGCTGCCCAACAGAAGCAGCAGCGTTAAATGAAAACTTTTCATTTAACTCTGTAGATTTGGCTGCAGATTGAGACTGCCACCCTCCGCGCCATCGTTAGTCATGACCATGATTGGTGACGTGAGACACAGTTGAAGGAGCACGGCTTCATCCATCTCCATCTCGCTTGTCAGGGAGCAAACTCTGGGTACGGATCTTGAATTGCCTTACACTTGCTCTGCCATGCCAATGAACAGCATTGACTTCCTGCTGGGTCTTACATGGAAATGCTGATGTGTGGAGCAGTTAGTCGTGCTGTTTGGGCTGCTGATGGATCGTCTTCATTCACTCGGCTGGTGTTAAGTTCACGAGCTAGAAAAGCGATGCGAGTACAGTGATTTTGGAGACAGTTTATATACACTGTGTCTTCTGCTTGACACTTGTTTGTCATCGGAGTGTCGATGAACAGCATACAGTGTTTATATAAGTTCAGTTGTATTCAAACGAACTCTGAAATCGTCTTTTTTTTGCATATGCATAAAGATTTGGGGACATCAGAAAATTGGGATTATACATGAGTCACTAATAACATTATGGCCACATGCCTAATAATAAGTAGGTTCCCCATTTTACCACCAAAACAGTGATGCACTGTGTGTTCTATCACCTTCCTATAGGAACCAGCATTAATCTTTTCATTAATTTGAGCTACAGTAGCTCTTCTATTGGATGAAACCTTCATTCCCTTGGTCATCCATGACCCTGTGGTGGGTGACATCTTTTTCCTTCTTGGAACTGTTTAGCTCTCACAATTTGTCCCATCTCAAAGTCACTCAAATCCTTACGCTTTCCCTTTTTTTTTTTTTTTTTGCTTCCAAAACATCAACTTCAGGAAAAAAAGCTTCACTTGCTGCCTAATATATTCCACCCACTTCCAGCTGCCAATGTAACGAGATATTGTAGCTGTAGCTAATGTGAGAAATTGTGATGGCTAGAGAACTCGATCAGAGTAACTCCAAAACTGCAGCTCTTGTGGGATGCTCCCAGTCTGCCGAGGTCAGGGAATACCATAAAATCTTAGGACACTGTTTATTATTACGGAATTATTACAGTTTCTATTTGGGGATTACAAATCTTTAGGATTTGTCTGAAAGCCGTGTTATGCAGCATATGCACTGATGGGAAAAAAAATCCTTTTTCTCCACTTATCTTAACTCTTTTATTGCTGGAGACCCAAGTTAGATGACCCACAAACCAAATAGATGGATTAACAACTATACACAAAAAAAACCCTCAACCAATTATTGTTTATTTTTTTATTGTATAGCAATTAAAAAAAATAAATACTTGAAATTGAAATGTGGAAGTAGACTTGGATCCCTATATAAATTAACAAAAACACATTCAAGTATTAGGTTTTAGATTTTAGATCAGATTTTCTTATTATTATTTTAAATAAATGGCAGCTTTTTTAGCACTGTAGCCTCGCACCTCCAGGATCCGGGTTCTATTCCCGCCTGGGGTCAGTGTGCATGGAGTTTGTATGTTCTCCCTGTGCTTGGCGGGTTTCCTCCGCGTACTCCGGTTTTCTCCCACAGTCCAAAGACATGCAGATAAGGCTGATTGGCATTCCCAAATTGCCGGTAATGTTTGCCATGCGATGGATTGGCACCCCGTACAGGGTGTACCCCGTCTTGTGCCCTAAGTCTCCCGGAATAGACTCCAGGCCCCCCATGACCCTGTATACAGGATAAAGCAGTATACTGTGTTCTATGCCATTAAAACATGATCTTTGAAACACACTCCCATAAGCAACTGACTAAACAATGTGTTATAGGTATTCACCTTACTTTCTCTTAGGCTTCATCAACATGTACATGAGAATTTAAAGAAAAATCTTTCGTTCTTGCAAAAGCAATCAAAAGTATGCCAAACCAGCAGGCTACCAAATAACCCTAACCATTTTGAATGCCAGGGACAGGAGTAGCTCAGTGGTTAATGTGTTGGACTACTGCTCAGAGGTCTCAGGTTCACACACCAGCACTACCATGTTGCCAATGCTGGGCCCTTGAGCAAGGCCCTTCACCCTCACCAGCTCAGATTTACAGTACAATGAGATAAAATGTTAGTTGCTCAGGACGAAGCCATCTGCCAAATGCTGTAAATGTAAACGCCATGGTAGACAATCAGAAGCCAGACGAAAAGTCCTGATGTCAAACTCAGGACTTTTCCTGACTGGCAGTTTTTAATTTCTGTACGGCAACACGGGAAAACTTCACCCTCGAAGTAGTTTTTAAAAAGGTCTATTTTCGAAAGGGTGAAACGAGTAGAAAAACCCTCGTTTTTAAAAATTCTTGGAGACCTTGGAGCAATATGAGAAAAAGGATTCAAGCCTCCCAACATGGGATTTGTCAGCTTATGTGCTTGCCACAAGAATATGGTTGGACTATTTCCAGATTTCTATCCTAGAAACAATAGTAAGTAATTCTGACATAGCTCATACAAATAACTCACTTTCCTGAAAAACTGGAGAAAAACACCAAAGAAGCTCTAAATAGAGACGGTTGATTTCGTGCGAACACATCAACATCGTTTGCACTGCTCCTTGATGAGAAATGTTTCCTAAGCGAATAGGGTTTGGTCTTTTTTTTTCATGCTGTAAACCTCCAATAGAGCACATGGGTTGCTGCATGAATAGAATGTTTAAAGGCTCAGAGTTGAAATGTCACCCACGGCTCTTTAGAGCAACTTCATCGAGCCATGGCCCTTTGTGCAACATCAGATTTATTTATTTCGTGTAGAAGCTTTCAGTTGGCTTGCTTTTTGTTAAATAATTTTGCATTTTGATGCAAAAAAAAACAAATTTATATTTTCTTTTTTAAATGACAATTTTTTGTCACATTTTGAGAAAATGTCCTTCCTGTTTTCACAAATAATTTGAACCACCAACTTGCAAACTATCAAAAACAAAGACTGCCCATTTACACAGCTCAGTCAGAGGAAGCGACTTCAGGTCATTTCTGCCTATGTAGGGCTGAAGTCAGGAGGCAGAGCCTGGCGCCAAAACAATTAGGTGCTGTTAACTGTTCACAGAAGGCCATGGCGTCTCTCCTCTAGAGAAAGTAGCAAAAATCTTGCAAAAGTTGCTAGATTTCTCGCTAGTCCATTTTTAAGTGGGATCCCAAAAGCTGTTAAATCTACCGAGAAAGTCACTAAGTCGGCAACACTGGGAGAGTGTATAATTTCGCTCTCCCTGTGTCACGTTCTTGAGGCTGTACAACCCCTGGAAGAAAATGATGGAACAACCATTGGCACTTAGAGGATATACGATTATAATTCTAAAAATGCTAATTAGTCTGCAGTTTGAGATCGTAATGAGCTGCTGTACTTGGCTAATTGAAAGGAAACATTGCTCCAACAAGTGAATTGTCAGTTGAAACAATGGAAAGAACTGGATTCAGTGTCTCTTAGAATTCACTGAATGAAATAGGATTCTTATATACTGTACAAAGGCCAAATGAAAAGCAGCACTATCATCTACTGTATACAGAAGAAAAAAGGTTACAGTGAGCTCAAGAGAAACAATCGTGAAGTATGGATGATTGGTTAAAAGTGATGCTCAGAGATTAATCATGAATCGTTGGCCAAGAAGATCATGCTGAAACATTTGTCTGGTGCGATTCATATGAAACGTACTGTACATACAAGTGGCGTTCAAGCCAAACCTGGACTTTTGATTGCGAACTCAATTTTCATTCATCAGGCTTTCAACTTACTGAATGTTTATGAGAATTACTGCAGTGACTCTGAGGCACTAAGGCCGGGATCGTCATTCACGGACGTACAGCCTTCTTTAAAACATTTTCACTATTACACTATTACATTTTTACTTATTACTGTGCTTCTGTAAATATCAGTCAGTTTTACACCAGTGGTTTATGATGAATTTCATTACAAGTCTGATTTCACTCCTACAGTATAAAGATGGCTGCCTGAAGAAATAGTCAGATTTCCTTTTTCACTAATGATCTGCGGTTGCATGTTAGGCAACAGACCAGGGGAAATGGCAATATCTAAGACAAGCCAGCTTGATAGAGAATATTGTTTTTCATCTCTAAGGTCTATAGAAAGAAATCAAGCCAACAAAAAAGCCATGCAGTAGCAACAAGATACCAATTGAGAGGTTTTTAGTTAAGATGATGATGATGATGATGATGATGATGACGATTAGGATTCCGCAATATTTTCTCGACTTGACCTGGAAAGAAGTATGCATTCAATTAAAATAATAATACAGTAAGTGGGATGATCACATCATTTTGGCCAGGGGATGTAAATTTACTCAGAACATAAGGATGTTCTCTGAAATGAAACTTGGACATCAGCAATGCTTCCCACATTTGGATCACTAAAGACTGGAGCAGTGCGCAAAAGCACAGTGTTGGGACTGAGGAAAATGATAATCCCACCACTTGTTTGTAGAATGAACACCATGCGAAAAAAAAAAAAAAAAACTAAAAGTGGCACGCTTTGGCAGATCGTGAATCCCTCATCTCGCTCGAAATGAACATCGTTCTGAGATGCGTGGAACTAAGCAGCATGAATCATTGTGTCATGAGAGGTTAAACAAGGCTTTTAAAACGATGAGGGATCAAATAGAAGGAAAGCTCAGTAAATAAGATAACAGATGTCCGTATTTGTGAAGCAAAATGTGATTTGTGGAAGCTTTAAAGATATTTGCTACCCACAAGCAGACCACAGCCACAAATAAAAGAAAAAGGGATATTTACCGTCCTGGTAAGCAGAACGTTCTGACTTTGGTCATGGATTCATGCCTGGTGTTTTGGTCTTACTCTGATTTTGAAAGTTAGTCTTAACTGTAGTCATCAGGTTTTTTGTTTTTTTGGTGAATAAAGAACTTAAATTGGTCAAATCCGATGTATAAGTGGTGTTCAGGTCAAATCGAGACTTTTGATTGTGCAGAATAACAGAACACAGTTATGAGAGTAAAAACTCTTATGCACTAATGCACTTACCCCAGCATCTTACCATTGTTTGGATACCATCAAGGTAGAACGTTTTCTCAGTATACTGGTCCAAACATGTGGAAACGCCAGTGTGCAAGTGGTGTTGGTGAATAATTGTGTGCACAGATGTATCTCTTCCACAAGTTTGCAACACATAATCTGTCGATTTTCAAGGATCGGATGTTCCATTCGCTGAATGTTCACAGGAATGACTGCACTGGGCTCTGAACCACATCGGCCCAGGTCGTCGTTTACAGATATACAGCTTCTTTCAAGTTTCCACTGTTCAAATGTTTTACTACGACATCATGCCTTGTGTAAATGTCAGTCGGTTTTATGCCATCAGTCACGAGAAGTCCCAGTTTGACTTGAACGCGCCTCCTAATTAAGCACTTTTTAATCCTTCACTCCGATTCTAATGGAGATACTGTAAAGTAGTGTTTTATAAAAGGTGCATGTACTGTACTTATCCAGTGACGCAGTTACAGTAAGAGTGAGTAAGTTACTGCACAATTACAGTATATGATAGGTGCTACTTGAGTTGATTCTAATTGACCTTATCGAGTAAAATTAAAAGTTGCTGTTTAGTCGTACAGTAAGTTGCAATAATAGCTCATAGTTTTGCCTCATCAACTCTGTGAGGAGGTTCATATACACATCCATGTAGGTTTCCTCTGGGTTCTCTGGTTTTCTCCCTCCTTCCAAGTTCAGGTTCATGTTTAGTTTCATTGTCATTTGCATGTCAACACAAGGCCAACAGTACAATGAAATGCTTAGCACGAGAAGAGCCAGTCAACTTATATATGCAGTAGTGAGTGCATGTGTGTGTGTATATGTGTTATGGCAAATGGTCGCATATTGTACATTAAACCTTCACGTGATTGTATATTAAATTTGTCAATAAATACATTTAAAAGGTGTCCCAGCGCAGCCATTCCTTAAAAAAGGTTTTTAGTGTCCAATAACATGGATTTGACTGACACACAATTTGACTGACATTTTCCAATAAACATTGGAAAAACAATGTACATTTTCCATTTTTGTACTGTATTGTACATTTTATACCTTAGACAAGCCAATTGGATTCTCATAATATTGTGATACCCTTCCCAGAAGTAGCTCCTTTACTTAAACACTGAAATTGCGCATTTGGAAAAGGGGCTGAGGTATTAAAAAATGCATTATCTGAGGGTTTTTTCACCTGGACCATTACACACACACACGCGCGCACACACACACACACACACACTTTGGGGATCATATTCATCGCTGAAATACTGCCCCTGGTGGTACACAGAACTGAAAAGACATTTCAATTATCCCTTTTTTTTAAATGAGGAAAAAAGTCTACACTGTCTTCTGTTAATGTGATATTTTGTGAGATTGAGCTGTTTCTCATGCCTGGTTCTCTACCCACAGGACACAGATCTGATCATGACCTTTAATATTTCCATGCATCGCTCATGGTGGATGGAGAATGGCCCTGGGTGCAGGGTGACCCCCGTGACCCCTCCGCCCTCCTGGGCTCCGGAAGATCACCGCTACATCAGCATAGCTGGCTGCGTGCTGGAGTACCAGTATGTGGAGGTGGCTCACAGTTCCCTGCAGATCATCCTGGCTGTGAGTGTTTCCCTTGACCCCGAGCACTCGCTTCTATTCAATCAAACAATTTAAATCAATGTATATATTCATACATAAATATATCCTGTTTATTGCTGAGGTGAAGATAATGTATATCATGATATATTGTATAGCTGAACAGATGCCCCAGGAAAGTGGGAAATGAGGGTTGTATGGGTTTCAGTGTCACTTATGAATGTGACGTGGTACCTTTTGAAATCTGCCTTCGGAGCCGGAGAGAGCACACCCATGAAGTGTTTGCACAAATTGTCCTGCTAATGGGATATTTGAATTGGCTGAGCATGCTTTGAAGAGCTTGAATCTGAATGTGTTTGATTTGCATTCTGCACTAAAGGCCTCCAAGGAAGTGTACTACTTCTTGCATCATTTACTTGCTTTGCAGGAATACAGTGTAACTAATGCGACGGTGAATAACTTTTACAATATGTATTGTGACTTTACTGATGATCCTAAAAACATTATCAAAAATACGGACAATCTGGCAATTATACATCAGGAAATGTAAGCGTAAGATACATGCTGAGTAAAAGTGTAGCGTTGTGTTTAATTACATTTTAAGTTAAATGTTAAACTATTGATTTGAAATTAGGTTGGATTGTGAGAAAACTAACGCTATAAGGAATTGTAAAAAAGTTGTAAATTGTGAACAAAAAAACGGAAAAGAAAATATAAAGTAATATCAAATCAGGATATTTATGAAATCTTGATGCATCTAGAATCGCAATTATAATTTTATGGGCACAGAGGTGATTGGTGATTCCCATCTCTACTTTGTATGTTGTTAATATTAAGATTTCTCTTTACTGGGACCCATATCACCAATGTACCTATATGCAATGAAAACTCTATTAAGATATTATTTGAAAGGTTTGAATCAATCTTAGGGCTTTCTGACATTTTGTTTCCTCAGAAAAATGACATTTTTTTGCACTTGAATGTAACAGATATTCGTGCGTGACACAAGATGTTTCGGTGTGTCTCTATCCAAGTTGGCACGCTGAAACCAGTTGGCAGGCGTATCAAGACTCGACAGACACTTTGAGCAAATTTTCCTTCTTTTTTAAACCCAACAGTCTGAGTTCTCAGCCTGGTCTCATCATTTTTTTACTTAACAGTGGACAAACTCGATTGTCCTTCACAAAGCCCTCATCTCAAACCTACTGAACACCTTTGATGAATTGGCTCGCTGATTGTGCTCCAAGTGTTTTTGTCTAACAACAGTGCCTGACCTTGTTTACGTTCTTTTGGTCAAACTGGCAGAAATTTCCCAAGCTCTTCTACAAAACCTGTTGGAAAGACAGTTTGAATGGACATATTAATGACTATTAATACTCAGTCATTAAGCACATACTGTATGGATGTGAGGGTCACGTGTCTGCACTGAAAAGGAAGTTGCTGTATTTTGCAATATGCAAAAAGGTTGTTATTTTTTTTTGCATATTTGTCAATGATTTATAACAAACTTACCAGAGTAAAAAATTTGTTTAAATGATCATTTTATTTGTTAAGGGGGAAAAAAACTGTCCTACAAAAAATACTCCAAGAGCACAACGACAGCTCATCAAGCAGCTCATAAAAGAACCCAGAACAACATCTAAAGAATTGCAGATTCCATTTCCCTCAGTTTCGGGCAGTGTTCGTGATTCAACAATAAGAATGAGACTGGGGCAAAAATGGCATTCTTGGGAGAGTTCCAAGGCAAATGTCACTGCTGACTAAAAAGAACACAAATGGTCGTCTCACAATTGCAAAGAAAATATCTTGATTATCCTGAAAACTTTTGGTCAAATATTCCGTGGACTTATAAGACAAAAGATGATCTTTCTGGAAGTTGTGCATCCAATTACACAAAAAGAACATCATATCAACAGTCAAACATGGTGGTGGTAGTGTGATGATCCTGGGCTGCTTTGAAGATTCAGGATCTGGACGACTTGCCATAATTGATGGAACCATGAATTCCAAGCTCCACCAGAAAATCCTGAAGGAGAATGATGACCTCAAGGGCTAACTCTAACCCTAACCCTAACCCTAGGTTATGCAGCAGGACAATGATATGAAACACACCAG
Organism: Clarias magur; assembly: GCA_013621035.1. NCBI lineage: Eukaryota > Metazoa > Chordata > Actinopteri > Siluriformes > Clariidae > Clarias > Clarias magur. The sequence goes on from QNUK01000026.1 coordinate 3,864,591, forward strand.
CAAAAAAAAAAAGAACTAAATGAAGGTTTTTGAGTGGCCTAGTCAAAGTCTGGACATAAGAGACCATTCATGCTCAAATTCTGCAAAGAAAAGCGGGCCAAAATTCCTCCAAAGCGATGTGAAAGACTCGTTGCCAGTGATCACACACACTTGATTGGAGTTGTTATTAGGTTATTAGGTTTGGGGGCAATTACTTTTTCACATAGGCCCAGGTAGAAGGCCCAGGTAGATTTGGACAGCTTTTTTCCCCATAATAAATGAAATCATCATTTAAAAACTGCATTTTGTGTTAAATTCTAACATTCGAATTTGTTTGTTGATCTCAATCATTTCAGTTTGACAACCAAAAAAAAAAAAAAAAACGATACATTTTTCACAGCAGTGTACAGTATGTGCGCCACTTGTCATCTTTGTAAATTAGTCAGCTTAGTATGTCAGAGCCATGGGTACAGTTCAAAGTCTGGGCAGCTCCTTGTGTAGTAAGTGGAAATCAAGGGCTTGTATTAAATATTCAGAGAGTTCGTAATCAAGTCTGACATTATGTCAAAGGCTAGATAATTTTAACAGCATGCTGAGACGTTCTGTAAATAGCTGCTCTCGTCTTCATCCAAGCTCGAGTTGTGTTCATGCTTTATTTTTAGCTATCTCTACTCTGACAGCTAATGGTCCTGCAGAGATTTTATATCAGAAAACAGTGGAGGAGAACAACAACGCCAGCATTCTGACTAGGAGCCTGTTGGGAGCTTTTAGTGGCTTTGCAGCACTCCACTCCTGGGACTGCAGGAAGTGCCGCTCTTTCCTCGAAGTGTATTTACAGCCTGTGTTCACCTACAGTACTGTTTGTGTGTATACATGTCTGTGTGGGGGGCTTATACTCTCAGGTAAAAGACGATGGAGGATCCCTGGTGTGTCTTTAACTCTCAGCCTTTCCTAGTAATTACTAACCTGGGGCTCCCAGCCGGCGCGTGCGTGTATGTGTGTGTGTGTGTGTATACGCGAGTGCCGAGATCTTACAGAATGACTTAATGTATGCCATGTAATTAGGGAATGTGTTTATGAAACAGAGCTGTGTGTTTGCACTGTGCAAATGATCGAGCTGAAGCTCGCGCGTTTCCCCCTAGAGGTTCACTCCTCCTGTGCTGAATGTGAGAAACGATGCTGCCATCTACACTAAGCGTGTGTTAATGCTGCCATGGCGATCATCAGCGTGTCAGTATTCTGACACAATATTTTATTTAGCTGCTGCTAACATCCAGAAGCATGCAACATAGTGTTAACACCTAACACCTGACTTACTGTAGTTAGCAGCAACGCTCGTTAAGGTGTTAGACTTTCTGTTGCTTTCAACCAGTACACATTCGTGTTGCTATTGTTGTGCTCCATTTAGAAGTTACATCAAATATTTGCTAGAACCCGACAGGTTAATACATGTACTTACAAATGGATTGTGCAGGGGTAAGTGTAGTAGGGTAAAACGCGGTAATCCATTTGGTGTGGTACATGAAATTAGGCAGACACAGGTCAAGAGCTTCAGGAGGTATTGTTCACCCTCATGCATCAGAATAGTGAGGCAAAGAGACCCAGACCCGCCGACCTGGCCTCCCAGTTCCAAATCCAGTTGAGCACCCATGGGATGCTCCGGACAAACAAGTCTCGAAAAACAAGTCTCGAAAAACAAGTCACCTCACCTCGCAACCCAAAGCACCCACAGGATGAGCACCAAATGTCCGAGTGCCAGAAACCACAGCACACCCATCTGGTTCAAGGTTCGACATGTCATGTGTCGAGAGACGATCCTCAGCATACCGTGGTAACGAGATATTATTTGAGTTATTGTTGTCTTTCTATCAGCTCAAACAAGTTTGGTCATTCTCCTGTGACCTCTGGCATCAAAAAGACATTTTCACCCAGAGATCTGCCACTCACCAGACATTTCCTCTTTTTTCAAACTATTCTATGTAAACTCTAGAAATGGTTGTGTGTGAAAAGCAGATCCGCCCTTTTTTAGAAATACTTGGACCAGCCTGTCTGGCACCATCAACCATGCCATCTTCAAAGGCACTTAAAACCCCTTTCTTCCCCATCCTGGTGCTCAGTCGGAACTTCGGTAGATCATCTTGACCATGTCCAAATGCATTGAGTTGCTTCCATATGATTGACGGATTTGATATTTGTGATAACGAAAAGTTAAACAGGTGTATCCAATTAAGATTTGGATAAGATAATTTGATAAGATTCATGTATCGCCACATCTGACTCCAAAATCGATACGTTTATAATAGAGATGCAATCGGCCGGCCAGTTTTCAGCCTGATCGCCCAAGGACTGCTGATCAACCAGTCAGCCTCAGGCATAACCGATTCTGTTCCGAGTGCAGAAGCTTCCGAGTGGTGCGACAAAAATATTTTTTTTATGGCATGACATTATCAAAAACTGTTCAAGTTAAAAGCTTCAGATCTGCCATTGTCTCCAAACTATGCAAACGAATTAGTCTGAAACCCTTTTATTATGTGCTACACTTTTGGTAGGTCCTGACCACTGCAGACTAGGAACATCTCACAAGAGCTGCAGTTTTGGAGTCGCTCTAAACAGCCATCATGATTTGGCCCTTGTCAAAGTTGATTAACTTTGAGATATTGTAACTGTAGCTACTGTGACATGCTGGTGCAAACAAAATAAAAATTTTAATACTGGCCTGTAAATAGCCATCTATCAGGTGACTACTAGTACATACACACATGTTTCTTGCACTCACTCTGGACATAATGAACATAAGTCACCTTAAAGATGCACGTAAGTCACTTTATATATGACACTTTAACAGCATATTTGCACACCCCCTGGACATTCCATTCTATTTATGTTCAACTCCATTCCCACACAAATTTCCACAATTCTATATTTTCTATATTGTACAGCTAGGGTTTTCTTATATTTTTCTTATATAGTACATTTTGTATTGTACAGATATTTTATTCTTTCTTAGTTAAATTTATTTTCTATTTTGTTTTTCATATTTATTTCATATTAATAGTCTTAAAGTCACAAGCAGTCGTCTAAGCATTTCACTCGTACTGTGTATGACTGTGTATGTGACAAATAAAAATTGAATTTTAGTATAAAATAAAGGCATGACTCACATCGCATCCAGTCAGCAGCTCGGCTTGCCATAAAAAGTGCTGGAAAAGACTCGTTGAGAATGGTCCAATCACATGAGACCAAATATTTAAAAACAATATTGATTCGCTAAGAACAACAGTGGACGTTTCTGCGCCCCAAGGATGATTTGAAAAGATCCAATCAGAGCTCAGCCTCGAGTCACATGCTTTTCAAACATATACGTGCCTACATAGACACCCGACGCCCTGTGTACACGAACACAAATGAGCGTAATACAGTTTAGATAATTTTTTTTTTTTGCAAATAAATTATATTAAGAAATACAGCGGAATATTGTGACTAAATGACTTTATTTCATTATGATAAATAATTACATGTTAAAGTAGCATTCTTCTCTGCCTAACTTTAGGGGGGCGGCGCCCTTCCTGGAGCAGGCAGGGTTAAGGGCCCAATAGGGGCAGCTTGGTGTTAAAGCTGGGGCTTGAACCACTCACATTCTGACCAATAACCCAGAGCCTTACCGCCTGAGTTACTCTCAAAAGGTTATGGAGGTTATGTCATAGAAGGTGTTATAGCAGACCCTGTTGGATTATACAAATGGCAGAAAAATGAACCAACGTCAGCCACTGGCATTGGTAAAAGTTGTTTTATTTGCCCATGCTAGTCAACAAGGTGAATATCGACTGGTACCAATAAACTCTTGATAAATTGGGACATCACTACATTTACATATATGGCATTTGGGAGACACTCTTATCCAGAGTAATTTACATATGTGCTTTGAAGTTTCCATCAGTAAATATATCCTAAGACTGAATCCCCAGGTTACCAACTACAAGGCAATACTTATAATGACTTCCTGAATGATAATGCACCATGTCACAAAGCACAATTTATCTCAAACAAAGAGACCTCCTCAGTCATAGTTCTGAATCCAAAAGAGTGCCTTTGGAACACGATAAAAAACCCCAGGAGATTTAGCTGGTAAATCTACAGCGGTTATGTGATGCAATCATGCCAACATGGGCCACAGTGTTTCAAGGCAGCACTTTGTGAAATTCCATGCCTTGAAAGTCTGGGTTTTTTCTGTGATTATAACTGAATTGCGTCGTAACAGACTAAAGGTTGTGTTTTAGTTTATGTTTATACCTGTTTTCACATATTACAAAAATGATTTAAAAAGATACAAGCTAACGAAATTAAGGAAATTGCTCCAGGTATAAACCTTCCTAGATAATAAACCCGATATTGCATGAAGATTATACCGGCAAAAGAAACACAAGTAGCCCTTAGTTACTTAGCCCTTAGTGTCATTCATAAAAATCTCTCATTACGGCTGTTTCCGCTTAGATATTATTCTTCAGTTGCTTAACTCAATTTCAGCACACTAACAGAATAATCCTAAAATAACTTCAGTTATTCTCAATTAGATTCACTTTCCAACTTATGAATGGAAATAAGTTTATATGAATAAAAAATAAATAAATAAATGGCGTGATACATCATTTTGTGTGCGTCAAATTGATTTGGTTTGTTCAGAAGAGCTATAATAAAGCTAAATATGCGGAATACTGCCAGATCTTTGAGCCTCATAAGATTTATTACAATCCAGATATCTAGGCAAAGATGTCTTTTAACACCATTAAGGATGTGCCAGATGGTGCAGAGTCCCAGCTGTCCACATTTCAGGTTCTCTTCCACACACAGACCTTGAACATGAAATACTTAAGCACCTGCTCACAGATCAAAAGGTGTGCTCGATGCATTTCAAATCGGTAATAAGGCAGAACATCATGGAGGCAGTGCCTGGAGTTATCATACCTTCAGTAAAGTTTAGTCTCCTTGGTGTGTGCTCTACTACACTGATATGCATGATCAATATATGACAATCATTGAATTAAGTTACGCGGCACGGTGGTGTAGTGGTTAGCACTGTCGCCTTGCACCGCCAGGGTCCGGGTTCAATCCCCAGCCAGGCTCGATTCCCGTCTCTGTGTGCATGGAGTTAGCATGTTCTCCCTGTACTTGGTGGGCTTCCTCCGGGTACTCCGGTTTCCTCCCACAAACATGTAGGTTAGGCTGATTCCCTAGTGTGTGAATGAATGAGTGAGTGTATGTGTGTGTCTGTGCCCTGCGATGGATTGGCACCCTGTCCAGGGTGTACCCTGCCATGTGCCCTAAGTCTCCTGGGATAGGTTCCAGGCCCTGTGACCCTGAATACAGGATTAAGCGGTATAGATGATGAGTGAGTGAGTGAATTAAGTTTGAAATAGGTTTGCTTTGAAATACAGTCGTATCAACCTTTTAAGTAGGAAGGGAGCCATCTCCAGCCACAAGGGCAACAAAAAGAGAAGATAAGCCATTCAACAGAGGTGGGAGGCAACTGAGTATTGTGATACTGTACTTAAGTGCATATTTCATGTATCTATACATTACATGAGGACGTTTCATTTCAGGATACTTTTAATTTTTACTCCACACAAAAGTACAGTACAGTATATGTCTGTACTTCTACTTAACTACATTTCTGGTCGGCATTACATTATCTACCCACAGTGGTGTGTAGTATTTGAAGTCGGAGTTTGGGCACTTGCTGGCTGTTATGCATAATTGCGTGACTTGCCTTCCCTTCGGGACATGCCTAATAACATGACTGGTGTGTGAAAACAGAAGCGGACCTGGTTGACAGATAGTGATGAAAACAGGACATACAAATACTAATACAATACTGATACAAGACGGGTACTTTTGATACCTGAAGGTGAGTTCTTCTGCACCTTTACTCAAGTACAAAACAAAACTGAGGACTTCTACTTACACATAAGTGCTATTGGCCCTGTGGAATCTCTGCTTTTACTCAAGCACAGGATTTCTGAATTTCGCCTACCACAGCTAGTCAACACATGAATTTAGAATATTTTCCAATTAGGTAGGTGTTTTAAATCTCAGGGTTAATATACTCAGCAATTGCATGTTTTAATGCATGTTGACTTACATTAATATTTGCATCTAATACAGTAACAAGACTATTCAATGACATCAAGCAGTTTGGACAAAGGCACTTACACTTGTTTTTCCATTTTTTTTATTTTTTATTTGTCTGACTTGTAAGAACAGCAAAATACAAATACATCAGCCTCAGCAGATGAACTGAATACCATTGATTAAATCAAATTTAAATTTCATTCATCACACAGTCATACACAGCATGATATGGAGTGAAATGCTTATACGACTGCTGATGACCTCAAGATTCAAAAGGAAAATAAGAGAAATTATAACAACTTAGAAATATAAGAAGTATGTAAATAAACTATATATGTAAAAGACTTTTAAATGTACATAATTTACAAGAAATAAAAACTATGAAAATAAAATACTGGAATAAAATAGTAGAATAAGAACTAGAAATATAAAAAATATATAATAAAATATAAGGAAATAATAAAATGAAATATAGAAGATTGATATGTAATGAATGTGGATAATGTGCGGATGTGCAGAATATTGTGCAAGATTGCAGATTATAACTTACATACCAATAAACTGGTGACAGGATTATGGGCACCCAAGGCTCATTTATGCCTGCGGGGACCAAAGGCCAGCCTGTCCATTTTGATCCTGCAGAGAAGCATAATTTAGCTGTTAAAAAAAGGTTTATGCTTGCTATGATGGAATGGTATGAGAACACCCAGTGCAGTAAATGCAATTGGATGGACAAACCCTGGAAAGTACTATCCACGGAGGAACCTCCCCACAGCCCCTGGTACCAGACACCACAACCCACCCTCAGACATCATAGAGTCTGAAGGGGAACCTAAATAATATTGGGTTTAATGTTTTGCGTTTTATTGTCCTTTCTAGATGTGTATTACCTTTTAATATCTTCTAATACTGTACAAACACCAAACCACGTCTTGTTTTTTTAACCATTATTTTTAAGGCAATAAAGACTATTACAACACTGCGTCTGTCTACAGATATAGAAAGGTGTTTCTTAGTGACTTCGGGTAGTTACAAACCCCTTACCCTTCAACATGATTGCTTAACGTTCTAATTAATTGACACACACTGGAAGCCTCTCCCCTTCCCATCTTCCATCACATTATCTTTTTTTTTTTTTTGGTGCTTGTCTTGCCTTATTTTTCCATGCTTGAAGGATGCCCTGATGCAGCACTTTCACATTCTGTCAAACTAATGGAGGTTTGACAGACACATGGTCATTAAGATGTTTTTTTTTTTTTTTTTTGGTAACACATTGTCAAAAAAAAGGACAAAATTCCAGACCAAAAATATAATAAACAGTTAATTATTTGTTCAGATATTGGTAAGAGTGATTATAATTACTCATCACTTACTAGCACAAGTTGTTTCTTACCCTTTTGGTCCAGACACATTTAAACATTGAGAAGATTAACCTTGTAGCACTGTTTCACTTGAGTTATAATTTGACTTTCTCAGTAATTGATTAATTGAAAGACTAAAAGTCTAACTCCTGTTAGAATGACTTAGACATTGATACTCTTTTTATCTGTTTATGAGAAGTCATCATGCCACATACTTTTAAACCACATATTAGTTCTCTTTAATATTGGCTGGCTTGGAGCAAACAAGTCATCTGCTCGGGTCAGCCAAAGTGCCGAAGTGCTCCGAACGTTCTGTTCCGACATCCTAAAGCAGAAGATTAAAGGACATTTGAACTATGTATAAAATTCCCCAGAAACTCAATTGCAGTCCATCAGTCAAGATAGTTTTGTATCTGAGCTACCAGAAGTCTTACTCGAAACCTTTCTCAAACCACATCCAGTATCTGAATAATCTCTCACAGACTTGTTGATGTAGTTTAGGTCATAAAAATATAATATGACATACTATAATCTATAAATATGAAGAAGCTTCCAACTTGGACTCTAACCTCGTACACAGGGGGTTCCTTGCATCCAGTGTTTCCAGGATGGGTTCTACATTAGCCACAACCCTGTCCTGGATAAAGGTACTGTACTGAGGATGAATAAATTCCTAAATAAAAGATGTGTATGTAATGCTGCATTCGAGGTAAAGTTTCAATTTTTCCCCTACAACATAGAAACATTTCCTCATCGTTGAGTGTTTGAGTGGTCTTAACTACCAATTTTTTCTATGCTTAATGAAGTGATGTCTGAAGTAAAAACCCATTCTTTACTTTTAAATGAGAACTGGAACTACAAATGCAGCCATCTTGGACAACATGAATTTGGTATCCTGCCATTCCCATCGCCATCAATCCATATAGGAACCGTCTCGGGTTACTTGGCTGTAACCCTGTTCCCTGATAAAGCGGGAACGAGATGCTGCGTGAAAACGCTATGGGAACATCTCTTTGTTGCCCGGTTGTGAAGCCTGTGCATGTCAAACCCGCCGAATACCTTCGGCTTATAACCTGTGCCAGGCATGACGTCACCGAATAAGGTGCACCTGCAGGTTATAAATAGGAGTGAACCGGAAACATCCTCAGATCAATTTTGTCTGAAGGACGTCCAGGCACGCCAGCAGTGCGGCATCGGAACGCAGCATCTCGTTCCCGCTTTATCAGGGAACAGGGTTACAGCCAAGTAACCCGAGACGTTCCCTTTCAAAAGCTACACTCAATGCTGCGTGAAAACGCTATGGGAACGAGAATACCAACGCCGCCGCACTGCAAGTGTCTGGACCCCCAGGTTGTGTAGCGTGTGCGCACAAGCCGAGGAGGTCTCAGACCTAGCTCTGGGATGCTGACTCAAGGACCCGTGAACCCGGAGTAGCATTGACATCCAGACTATAAAATCTAACGAACGTGTGCGGAGAGGACCAGCCCGCCGCATCACACACCTGCTGCAGGGGAACGCCTCTTGCCAAGGCAATCGATGAGGCAATCCCCCTGGTTGAGTGAGCCCTGATTCCCAGAGGCGAAATATGACCACGCGCCTCATAGGCTAGGGCAATGGCATCTCTCACCCAGTGTGACAGGGTCTGTCTAGTTGCAGCCGCCCCCCGGTTGCGACCCCCATGGCAAATAAAGAGCTGCTCTGACTTACGCCACTGGCTAGTGCGGTGGACGTAGATCCTAAGAGCACGTACTGGACACAGTAAGTGAAGTCTTTCCTGCTCCGGAGCTGTGAAAGGCGGAGGACAGAAGGCTTCGAGAACAACTGGGTGCATGGTCGAGAATGGAACCTTGGGAAGATAGTTCGGGTGAGGATGCAGGATAGCTTTGACCAGCCCAGGGGCAAAGTCTAGGCAGGATGGGGAGACTGACAGAGCCTGCATATCCCCAATCCTCTTCAGAGAAGTAATGCAGAAACTCCAGCACTGAAAAAATCTGGCAGTGAACTGGGTCTATATGTCTTGCCATGCACCAATTTTCAAATACACTCCATTTGAGGGCATAAGTTCTTCTAGTGGAGGGAGCCCTGGCACTTAAAATGGTTTCAATTACGCTGGCTGAAAGGTTCCAGAGCTCGGGCCGGGGATGAAGTATTGTCCCCTGTGCCTGAGACAGAAGATCCCTCCTCACTGGAATCACCCAGGGTGAGCCGTCGAGGAGAGATATTAGATCCGAGAACCACACTCTGGTCGGCCAATGGGGCGCTATCAATAAGAGGCGCAACCCTTGTTGACGGACCCTCGCCAGGACTCCCGGGAGCAGAACTATAGGTGGAAACGCATAAAGGCGTAACCTGGGCCACGTGTGGGCCATTGCATCCAGACCCAAGGGAGCTGGAGGAGTCAGAGAGTAGTAAAGGGGGCATTGTGCTGCTTCTTGTGAGGCAAAGAGGTCCACCTCTGCTACGTAAAATCTTTCCCAGATTTGACTGACTACTTCGGGGTGGAGCTTCCATTCCCCCTGTTCTACAGCTTGTCTGGATAGCAGGTCTGCTCCTACATTCATGCGCCCTGGAATGTAAATCGCCCTGAGGGAGAGGAACTTGTCTTGTGCCCAAAGCAGAACCTGGTGCGCTAGCTGTTTCAAGCGGCGCGAGCGCAGTCCACCCTGGTGATTTATGTACGAGACTACCGCAGTGCTGTCCACCCGCACTAGGACATGGTAGCCCCTCAACTGCTGGAGGAAGTGTTTCAGGGCCAGAAACAGAGCCATCATTTCGAGGCAATTGATGTGCCACATGAGAAGATGACCTCTCCAGTTCCCTTGTGCTGGACGGCCATCCAAGACCGCACCCCAGCCCGTGAGGGAAGCGTCTGTCGTTAGCATCTTGCGACGACAAGACGGACCTAGAGTGGGACCCAAAGTCAGAAACCGGGGTCTGAACCACACAGAAAGGGCACGAAGCCCCCGGCGCGTAACCCTTATTAGCCTCTGGGGGTTGGCCCCTGAATGAAACCCCCTGGCTCTCAGCCACAGCTGAAACGCTCTCATGTGCAGAAGGCCCAAAGGTATCACCGTGGACGCAGCCGCCATGAGGCCTAAACATTTCTGAAAATGATGCACAGTGACCTTCTGGCCTAGCTTGATTTCCTTTAGGGTGTTGAGAATGGATTCGACACGAGCAGGAGACAACTGTGCCCGCATTGTGACCGAATCCCATGTGACACCCAAATATGTTATCCTCTGAACAGGAAAGAGAACGCTTTTTGTGGCGTTGAGTCTCAATCCTAAAGAATGAAGATGGGCTAGGACGACATCCCGATGTCGAAGCGCTAGCTCCTGAGACTGGACCAGAATCAGCCAGTCGTCTATATAATTCAAAATACGGATGCCCTGGAGTCGTAAAGGAGCCAGAGCTGCATCCATGCATTTTGTATATGTGCGGGGTGACAGAGCTAGGCCAAATGGAAGGACCCGATACTGGTAAGCTTCGCCCCCAAAGGCGAACCTCAGGAACTTCCTGTGCTGTGGCAATATTTCTATATGGAATTATGCGTCCTTGAGATCGATTGTCACAAACCAATCCTCTAGTCGAATTTGAGAAACAATCATTTTGACAGTCAACATTTTGAATCTGGATTTCCTGAGATAGCGGTTCAAGCCGCGAAGATCCAAGATTGGACGCAACCCCCCCCCTCTTTTGGGCACCAAAAAGTACCGACTGTAGTAGCCCGACTCTCTGTCTGGAAGGGGAACATGTTCTATGGCCCCTTTGCCTAGCAGAGTCCTTAACTCCTGGGCCAGCAGATGTGCACAGTCCGGTTTCACGGAAGTGGAGACCACGCCGTTGAAACACGGAGGACAATGTGCAAACTGAATCCTGTAGCCTCTGCCTACAGTCTTTTGTACCCAGGGAGATATGCCTGGCAGTAGTTTCCACGCTGCCAGGTTCTCCGAAAGGGGCATGAGCTTTGACACTTTGGCTGGATGGGGGGGTGTTAAGTGTCGGGTATCCTGAAGCATGGCAGGAGATACCCGAACACCCAACTCTTCTTTGGAGACTGGCACCAGTGGTGGCGGGGATTGAACACCGGCCTCCAGGGAGTGCCAGGGAGGGGGCCCTGTTTTGTGATGAAAATAGAGGCGCCCCTCCCTGGGGGGGAACACCCCCACGGCCCCAGGCGCACGAATCTCAGGGCTTCTTCTTGGAAGAGAGGAAGCTCCTCAGATCCAGCCTTTTTGAGGCAAATTTCTGAGAAGGGCGGCGAGCCCCACCCCAGTCCTTACGAGGGGGTGTGCGGCTGGTCACGCTCTCCTTCTGGACCTCACGCCTGATAGGGGCCAGACCTGGCCGGGGCCGGGTGGCCGACGGTCCCGGTTCTTGAGCACGGCGGGGAAGGAACCTCCCAAAAGCCTGTTCATATAGCTTCGCCTCCCGAAACCTAGTGGCGACGGAATTAACGGCGTCACCAAAGAGGCCGGAAGGCGAGACTGGGGCATCAAGGAGGACAGCACGATCCTTATCCTTGATGCCTGAGAGGTTCAGCCACAGATGCCTCTCCGTGGATACCATGGCAGCCATGGAACGGCCCACAGCACGGGCCGTCTGCTTGGTTGCACGGAGAGACAGGTCTGTGGCTCGGCGCAGCTCTGCAAACGCATTGTCATCACTGACCCCGCCAGTGCTCAGGTCCTTCAGCAGGTCAGCCTGGTAAGCCTGCAAAACCGCCATGGTGTGCAGTGAAGCGCCAGCCTGTCCTGCTGCCTGAAAAGCTTTACCCACCAAAGCAGATGTCAGTCTGCACGGTTTGGAGGGGAGAGTAGACTTTTTCAGGGAGGATGATGTCCCAGGAGAGAGATAGCCCGCAAGCGTCTCTTCTATCTGAGGCATCATCATATAACCGCGTGCTTTCGCATCAACGATATTCGAATAAATCGAAGTCGATGGTACAAAAACACGCGATGAATATGGTCTGCTCCATGAAAGGGTTAACTCATCATGGAGGTCACCAAAGAAGGGGAGAGAGAGGCGTTGAGGCTCCTCCCCCCGGCCACCTGACAGAAACCTGTCGTCTAGTCTTGAACGCTTAGGGGAATCTCGCTTCTGCGGCCAGTCGATATGCAATCGCTCGACCGCACGCGTCACAACCTCTAATAATTCCTCATAAGCTCTGTGAGCACTGGAGGAGCGTTGTGAGGAGGCTACCTCCATGGAAGCGAGAGAGGAAGATTCTTCCGCTCCATCACAAGAAGCGCCGGAGCGCGCTTGCGAAGCGGAAGCTAAAACTTCCTGATCCGGAGAGAGCGAGAGAGAAATCGGAAATTCCGTCTCATGCGCGTCTGCCAGATCAGCACGCGAGCCCCAGGAATGCGCCGCGGCTCGCGGTTTCTCTTTAAAGAAAGCGAGCCGCGCGCGAAGCACCTTAATAGGGAGAAGATCACAGTACTCACATTCTCCCTGAAGCCCGAGGCGAGCGTGTTCCTCCCCCAAGCAGTCAAGACAAAATTCGTGAAGATCGCCCTCCGAAAGAGATCTATCGCACGGAGGCACGCATCTCTTAAGCAACTCTGCCATATCGGTGAGTTAAAGCTGTTATTTTTATTTTGCTTTCGCTACGGCTTGTACATGCACACGCAAACACAAAGCGGTCCTGAAGACAAAAAGATCTGAGGATGTTTCCGGTTCACTCCTATTTATAACCTGCAGGTGCACCTTATTCGGTGACGTCATGCCTGGCACAGGTTATAAGCCGAAGGTATTCGGCGGGTTTGACATGCACAGGCTTCACAACCGGGCAACAAAGAGATGTTCCCATAGCGTTTTCACGCAGCATCTCGTTCCCGCTTTATCAGGGAACAGGGTTACAGCCAAGTAACCCGAGACGGTTCCTATATGGATTGATGGCGATGGGAATGGCAGGATACCAAATTCATGTTGTCCAAGATGGCTGCATTTGTAGTTCCAGTTCTCATTTAAAAGTAAAGAATGGGTTTTTACTTCAGACATCACTTCATTAAGCATAGAAAAAATTGGTAGTTAAGACCACTCAAACACTCAACGATGAGGAAATGTTTCTATGTTGTAGGGGAAAAATTGAAACTTTACCTCGAATGCAGCATTACATACACATCTTTTATTTAGGAATTTATTCATCCTCAGTACAGTACCTTTATCCAGGACAGGGTTGTGGCTAATGTAGAACCCATCCTGGAAACACTGGATGCAAGGAACCCCCTGTGTACGAGGTTAGAGTCCAAGTTGGAAGCTTCTTCATATTTATAGATTATAGTATGTCATATTATATTTTTATGACCTAAACTACATCAACAAGTCTGTGAGAGATTATTCAGATACTGGATGTGGTTTGAGAAAGGTTTCGAGTAAGACTTCTGGTAGCTCAGATACAAAACTATCTTGACTGATGGACTGCAATTGAGTTTCTGGGGAATTTTATACATAGTTCAAATGTCCTTTAATCTTCTGCTTTAGGATGTCGGAACAGAACGTTCGGAGCACTTCGGCACTTTGGCTGACCCGAGCAGATGACTTGTTTGCTCCAAGCCAGCCAATATTAAAGAGAACTAATATGTGGTTTAAAAGTATGTGGCATGATGACTTCTCATAAACAGATAAAAAGAGTATCAATGTCTAAGTCATTCTAACAGGAGTTAGACTTTTAGTCTTTCAATTAATCAATTACTGAGAAAGTCAAATTATAACTCAAGTGAAACAGTGCTACAAGGTTAATCTTCTCAATGTTTAAATGTGTCTGGACCAAAAGGGTAAGAAACAACTTGTGCTAGTAAGTGATGAGTAATTATAATCACTCTTACCAATATCTGAACAAATAATTAACTGTTTATTATATTTTTGGTCTGGAATTTTGTCCTTTTTTTTGACAATGTGTTACCAAAAAAAAAAAAAAAAACATCTTAATGACCATGTGTCTGTCAAACCTCCATTAGTTTGACAGAATGTGACAGTGCTGCATCAGGGCATCCTTCAAGCATGGAAAAATAAGGCAAGACAAGCACCAAAAAAAAAAAAACTCCGTAGTCCAACTAGGGACCATTGGTGACCATTGTGTTTATTTTCCATTCCCATAGCCTTATCTTTTAGTAGAAGCCTGAAAGAAACTATAGATTGACTTTGAAGAAGAATTCGGACATGGCGGCTGTAATTTAAATTGTACCAATTCATCTTTCTAAGATTTTTTTTTATTTGAATTTGAATTTGAAGAAAAAAAGAGAGAGAGAGATTCTGTTAAATAATCAAACACAATAATTGTGTTATGTGTTTATGGGGCTGATTTGAGGTGATATAGGTTTCAGTTGTAGTCTTGTATCTCTAGTTTTGGAGAAAAATGACATCCTATGTGATTTCTTCAGATAAAATTGTTGTAAAAGAAAGGATATTTTAGAAAGGACGTCTCTCTCTCTCTCTCTCTCTCTCTCTCTCTCTGGTGCATTTTTTTTTCCTTATTTGGATTATGCAGTGATTAAAGTTTGTGAGAATTTTATTATAAACTTACACACATCATGATGAAACTCATTTTCTTTTGTGCTTGTGTGCGTGTACGCGTGTGTGCACGCCCATACGTGTGTTTGTTAATATCTCATTTAATCACACGCAACTATTTTATAATGAGAACACAGACTTTATGAATGCTGTTCAACATTTCCAGATCTCATTTTTCACAAAGAACTCATCCTAATATTCAGCATGGTTTGAGGTGTCAGGGTGTACAGGTGCATAAAGTAAGGGTGTAATGACCTGACATGTCAGAATTTAACTTATTTCTCCCCCAAAAAAAAAAAAATGTATCTAGTGTATATTCATATATAGATATATACTGTAGGGATGGATGGATGGATGGATGGATGGATGGATGGATGGATGGATGGATGGATGGATAGATAGATAGATAGATAGATAGATAGATAGATAGATAGATAGATAGATAGATAGATAGATAGATAGATAGATAGATAGCCTTTTCTTTTTTATTAGTCTCACTAACAAGTGCTTTTCTTATGGCCACACCACTGTTCAATCCCAATCCTGTGGGATCTCATCACATTGTGTGTGTGGAAGTGCTATTACTTTCACTATTAAACATAGCTCTGGTTCCTACTGTCAGTGTTTTACAGTGCAACTTAAACCAAAGCTTTATGTCATGTCCTCATATGAGAACGTGCTGGTCTAACTCACTTAATACATCACTAACATTAAAACTAAAATTAACTTAGATAAAGCAGCTGTTACATTGGCCTCTAGTATTAGCTTCAGAATGATCATTTTGTAATATGTGACCATATTTCAAGTTCCGAGTTCCATAACTTTCAAGTCTTTTTCATTATCCCTGATTATTTACTTTTTCGCTTCTGGCCATCATATTAATTTATGATTACCCTGCATTGCTCTGTTTGCCTGACATTTAACTGCTAACTATTTTTGAAGTAGAAGTTTGTTTATTGATTTGGGTTGATTGTACAGTAGATTGTTAAACATATTGATATCTAGCTGCTTCCACCTCGGGGTATATAAATGAACTTTTAATTCTCCAGGATTCCTGAAGGACTTAAGGCATGACCCAGTGAGAAACAGGTGCAGGTGATGACAGATGATCAGGCCGGTGATTATACAGTATACTGGTGATGCTGAATGCTGAGTGGTTGGAACAGACGAGAGGGGAAATGAGGTTGCTCCTGAGGTTGTTACATGAACAAGCAATTTTTAAATCGTATCTTTATGCACTTTGTAGCCTGTCACACTAAAACATTTGTCCCAGTTTCTTTAATTTACATCGAAATGGAGTTCAAGACTTTTGCACCATACTGGATATCAGTGGCGGAAACAAAATTAAAATGAAACTTTTAATACTCGCCTGTAAATAGGTATTTATCAGGTGATTAAGCATCATTACTACTAGCATAAAATAAAGGCATGACTCACATCGCATCCAGTCATCCAGCTCCGCTTGCTGTAAGAAGTGCTGGAAGACTCGTTGAGAATGGTCCAATCACATGAGCCCAAATATTTAAAAACAATATGATTCGCTAAGTACAAAAGTGGGAGGGTTCAGGGCGCACAGTGCTGCGCCCGAAGGATGATTTGAAAAGATCAAATCAGAGCTCAGCCTGAAGTCACATGCTTTTCAAAGATTTACGTGCCTACATAGACACTCGTTTGTCCGGCGCCCCGCGTACACGAACACAAATGAACGTAATACAGTTTAGATTTTTTTTTATTGCAAATAAATTATATTATTAAGAAATACAGTGGAATGTTATGACTAAATGACTTTATTTCATTATTAAAATTAGTAATGATTATGTTAAATAATTACATGTTAAAGTAGCATTCTTCTCTGCCTAACTTTAGGGGGGGGCGGCGCCCCTGCGCCCTGTATTGACCGGCCGACACTGCTGGATATACTGTAGGTTATGAATCATGTGTTAGAGGGAATAAAATTGTGGGTCTAAAGCTGAGAACTATTGGTTTAAATGACTCATCCAAGACATAAGGGACATTTATCCGATCTTCTCCCTCCAGTGACTCTTTCTCGCTCCAATTTCCAGCATTCTTGATCCAACTTGTGACTTCACGTTAGCTTGTGTGGGTGAAGGTGGAAGACGATTTCTGAATGAATTTTTCCTAGTGTCTTCCAAAGCCCATTAAAACAAGCTTGTCTGTTCGGCAATGGATGTTGAGAAGAGCAGGCCCGTAATTGGACGCAGGAACGTTTGGCATCCCAATCTCCATGCCTCACGATGCGTCTCTTCCTTATTTCAGTCACTTCCTGATTTAATGGGAAAGAACAGTGAGCGCCTCGTCGCTGTCTGGCTGCACAGGCGGCGCCGTCATTCTCCACCCTCCGAGCTCTCACAGGCATGGATGGTCTTTGTTTCTTAACAGAAATGGGCACCGAAACAAAGGACCCATTTGTTTGTCTTTTCACACAATGAATGAGTGACTGGTAAACTGCTGAGCCAATTCATCTATCTCTTCTCATCTCTTTCCCAAGCACTCAGTCGATCAGGAACTTTTGCTCGTCATCTCCTTTGCTAAGCACCAGGCTTGCCGCAGCATGCAAAAACCTCAGAATGTAATTTATCTAATTTTTATTAATGAATCTGACCTCGGGGGTTAATTTGATGCAGCGATAAGGAGATGGACTTGGCGTGTTGAAAGGGTCTTTGACGCAGACCAAAGCAATGACAGTTTGATCTTTTCCTCCCCTGCTGCTGACACACAGACAGATAATTACAAACTTTACAGAGCAGATATGTGGGAAAACACTGTTAGCGGTGACTCTGTTTTCTGTGCTTTTCAGTTAGCTGTTAGCCAGCCAAGATGGAGGCTTGTTTTTTTTTTTTTTTTTCCTTGTTTTATTTTTTTTTCCTCCAGCCTAAGCAGCACCTTTGCTTAATGAGGTTTTTTTTCCGGACCAGAAATGGATGCTCAGTTCTAAGCTATTCATTTCCACGCTGCTCAGACATTAGTAAGGCTGCATGCATCATTACGCCGTAAGGAAGCATCAGCCTGAAAGTAATTAAATAGAGCCGCACGATAATGGCGAGCTCACAGAGTGAGCTGATATATGAATCTGAGGACGATCCTTTTTTGTGTGTGTGTGTGATAATCTTCTCATTCTCTTTTCTCTCATTATAAGGTTTCTTTTATTAATCTCATAATGGAGTAATCGCATGCTGTTCAGAAGGAGCTGACTCCGGGCTACGTTATTGGTTGTCCGTGTCTACAGTGTTACTATTAGAGTACCGTTTATGCAATCAGAGGACGATGGTGATCCTTTCTTAGAGAAGCCATATGGTTAGCACTCACATTAATGCTTAACATCAATAACATAAAGGGCCCTGGTTTCAAACCAAGGCAGATTCCGAGAGTCTGCCTCTTAGAACAGACCGTCGCATTTGTACGCCGAATGTCGTACGCCATTTGTATCATTCTGGCTGGAACTGTGAGGCATTATGTTAAAGGAGCAGATGTCTCGGTATTCTCCGGGGATTCGGGAAGCACAGAGTGATGAAATCCTGAGCCATTCCTGTCTGCATTAACCCATGTGCACTCGCTGTGCTTCCTGCCAGTTTCAACAATCATTAGCCAAGGAAAATGTGTTAATTTATTTCAGAAGAATACAAAGCTCGTCTGTCTGAGTAGGGCATCGTGAGATTGCCCAGAGAAATCCACCTGGGACATGGCGAGATGACGAGGTAATGCTCCGGCTCGGTGATTAATGCGCTCTTTCTCTCACCTCTCGCCCCTTGAGCTTGTGAGGTCCACTGTGTTGCTACACACCGGTGTCCTCGTCCTGAACCTATTATCCTGATGTTAGTTCGCAAATTCCAGGGAGAGAGTCCCGTGTCCTTGATTCGTTTTCTGGGCAAAGAAATCAAAGCACAAATGGACTGTAATACTGCACATTTTGGGTACAATCGATGCACCCATGAGAGATCTGTTGTTTGCTTTTTGCCAAGTTGCCAGCTCAGATCTGGTGCCTAGGCACAGAGAACTGTCCCCGGACACATTTCTCCTTCACACTGAAAAGAAAGGAGAATGTTCTGGCAGACATGCCGAGTCAAATCTCTACAGGGGGGTGAGGAACTCTTGGCATGCCTGGATGAACAATCAAATGAGCTGCGTCGATCATGCTCAAACTCTGACAAGAGCATCCATTAAGAGACTGGCTATCAGAGCGGGCTCAGTGATTTCCATGGTTCAGGAGCAAATCTGGACAAATTGAGCTCGTTCCCCCTTCACTGGTGCCTCACTGTCTTGCGAGAGTGAGATCTTCCTGAATTGATGATCAAGTAGGGAGTCCTTCCTTGTTCTGATTGGCTGGGCGTCCACGGGACTTGCTTTGTCTCCGGTTTACAGATAGTGGGGGCCGATCAAGACCTGGGTATCTCCACCGAGCAGATTTTTGATTGATTTGGTGTAGAACGAGAACCTAATTAGTATCCTTGCATTCAAGTCAGGTTTATAATATCTCAACCCTAGGCCTGGAGTCCCCATCTGATTTACAGTAAGAAGGGGAAAGAAGCAGGAAGTACTGTTATTTAATTGATTAGTTGAATCGGGTACAGTATGTTGGGAGTAGAGAAAAGACTAAGCTGTATCGCGACGTTCTAAGGACCTACTTCTTCAGCTAGAGAAACTTTGCTAATCTTGACTCCAAAGGCTGAGCTGTATCTTGCAGTATATTATTAAAGTCGAAATATTCTCAGCCATATGAGCACTGGCATTTTTTTTTTTTCTTGTTATCGTAGCTCGGTACAGCATCTGTGACCTGCCACAGCTGCTTAGCATGCTGTATGCTAAGCTGAAACCTTACCTAGTTACACATACTGTCAAAGAATATCTTTTGTGTTTTTCTGCTGGCTTCAAGCAAGCCCACCTACATGCCAGATTCCTGCCAGGCATTACACACACACACACACACACACACACACACACACACACAGGGACACACTCTCCAGTGTGAGATGCTCTCGACAGGCTGCCACGAGCCACGGTCGGCCGAGAGCACCCTAATGAATGAGCCTATTATAGTCCAGCTCTACTGATGAGCTTCTGAGTGCTTTTTAAATGACACTCGTAATCCATCAGGCCTTGTTTAATTACAGTATGTCGTAGTGCTCCTTGATTGTGCGGATGTAATTGTTTGGAGAAAAGCTTAGTCCGGGGTCCATTAGGCGGCAGATGAAAGTCTAGCCCGTGTTCGGCAAGCAGTTTCTCTCTCTTTACCCCATGCTGAAACGCTTCTTTTATCATATTTACTTCATTAATCGTCCTGCTTTGCTGTTTTTTGTTGTTGTTTTGTTTTTTTTGTTTTTTACTCAGATGTGGCGTGCTCACTGAGTGGCCGGATTTGCCTCATCTGCAACATGTAAACAGCCTCATCTCGCTCATCGTGCTTCATTTCCTCCACAGCGCTCCTTTCACACACTTTCCAACGTATTGGTTTGCGATTGGTCCAGAGATGAGCTTCACACATTTATTGCATCACCTCTCCAACCCAGACAGCCATCATTTTCTTGTGCTGTGTGCGGCAGCGATAAGAAAATAAAGAGATGGACATCTACAAAAAGATCTCTGAGGGGAAAAAATGGTTTCCCTGTTGAAGGGAGAAGACAAACACTGAGCCAATTTGTATGAAATCATCACAGCAAGGCTGAAGAATACGCTAGAGATAGAGATTCTTTCAGCTTTAAAAGAAACGTGACGTAAATGTCTACGTTCTTTTTGTTAAAGGACTTCTGAAGAAAAGTCCTTTTAAAATGCGCTCCAAACTCCATTTGAATGGTTAAGTATAATTATATAGAGTGCTGTTTGAAGTAATAGATGAATAACATCTATTTATCCATCTAACCCTGACTTTGTTAACATGGTGCTACAGTATATTTCTGTTTTTAGTTACAACCAAAACGTCCTTAGTAAGAAGCTTGATTTCAGAAGCACTAGCAGTAGCATAAGGCTTACTCATGATCCCATGAAACACAACAGTTCTACTATACACTTAGATCGATCAACCATGACATTAACACCACATAACATTAACCCATTAACCCACTGATTCATTGATCAATTACATTCCAGTAAACTGGTGACAGGATTGTGGGCACCCAAGAATCACCCATGCCCATAAGAACCAAATGTTCACACAGTCTGATCACACAGAAAGCCAATGCAATCCAAATCACCAAAAAACACTGTTAGCGTTGTCTCTGTTTTCTGTGCTTTTCAGTTAGCTGTTAGCCAGCCAAGATGGCAGCTTGTTTTTTTTTTCCCCTTGTTTAATTTTTTCCCTCCAGCCTAAGCAGCACCTTTTCGAAGTCAATGCCATCTATGATAGAAAGGCAGCAGAACACCCAGTGCACCGCATTCTGGTGCACATGGGGGCCAGCAGACGAAGAACCCAAGGCCACTAACCGGCCCTACAAACTTCCCAGATCCTATTCCGGTCGAGCACTCAGGATGTGCCAGACAAACAAGTCCGATTCACGGAGGTTCCATCCCGAAATCCACAGCACCCAAAGGATCTGTGGCTAACATCCTAGTGCAATACACTGAAGGTCCTGTGGAGTCATGCCTGGATGAGGCAGACCGCCCTGGCGGCAGCCCGGTGTACAATATTATATAATGATATAATACTCTACCAGGTTTGGCGCCCTAGAAGGCTAAGTGAAACGTGCCATCAAAAGTCAAAAGTGTTAGCTTTCTGTTCTTTAGAATACTCTTAATGAAGCATAATATTGCATTCATTAATTTTCCATGTTATTTATCTCGCATTGGGTTGCAATTGGCCTAGAACCTATTCAATGGACCCCCTAGATAGAGTGCCCACCTGACCCAATTGACCAGGTACTCTTGGTGCAAAAAGGAAAAAAATAACATGCTTCCAGCATGCAAAATGTTTTAAAGGGGACGTATTATGCAAAATGTACTTTTTGTTTAGACATTCAGATATCCATGGCTACCTATGGATGATTATCCAGTGTGTGAGTACAAACAAAAAAACTTTTTTAAAAAACCCTGCTTTTTGTCCTTTTTTTTTTTTTCATTTTGTTTTGGGCGGGGTTTAAATACTGTAAACCAATTAGATTTTCCCGTATTCTGACCTGGTATAAGAAGAGCCCCTCCCCCGCACTCTTTCCCAGCTTGTCGCTCAGCTCTGCTGTTCTCTGGAGGGGCGTGACGCAGTAGTAGCTCATTTATATAGACACTGAAACAGGTTTGTTTGGTGGAGGAGTGTTAAAATAATGTTTAAGATATAAAACATTCATTAACTGAGGGTTTTTTTCAAATGGGGAATTAACATTTCCCATCTTTGGGGGAGCTCTGAGACTCTGTATCAACTCGTTAAAGAACTAGTACAATATGAGATCTTTAAACCAGCTATTTGTATGACTATTTAATCATATGTAAGTGATGGCCTTTTTTCTATTATTATTATTATTATTATTATTATTATTATTATTATTTCTATGAGCACTTGGCTAAAATGTATTTACCATCCTCCCTCACAATTATTTTGACCAATAAAATTTTTTTTATGTCTTT
Source organism: Clarias magur (assembly GCA_013621035.1). Classification (NCBI taxonomy): domain Eukaryota; kingdom Metazoa; phylum Chordata; class Actinopteri; order Siluriformes; family Clariidae; genus Clarias; species Clarias magur. The sequence goes on from QNUK01000026.1 coordinate 3,887,138, forward strand.
TTTTTCTATAGCACTACCAGCTCCCCCAACTATTTTTTGTTTCGGATTTTTTTCCCAGATTTTCTCCCTAATGTAGTCGTGTCCAATTCCTCCCCGTCACTAGAGGGCTCCTACATTAAGGCTACTACTACCACTCAGCCGGGAGGGCCGAAGACTATCACGTGTTTCCTTCGAACCACGTGACGCCAGCCGACCGCATCTTTTCGAACTGCTCCCTCACGCACCGTTGGGGGCGGCGTAACACACTCGGAGGACAGCGCTATCCGCTCCCTCCGTTGCGCGAGCTCACAGACGCCCCCTGACCGGCTCAGCCAATCAGCTCTCTCTAGACCTCCGGCTGCGAGAGGTTACCACCCGGGATTCGAACTAGCGATCTCCGGATGATAGGGCGAGCGTTTTACCACTGCGCCACTCGGAGGCTCTTGTTTCCTTTTTTTTGTCAGCTTAATTATCTTCATTGTGAAGCCAGATTATACTAAATAGGAAATAAGCCAAAAGAATCTATTCTACTTATCAAACATCTATTCTACATTCTTTCGCTCTCGGCAAATAGACGAATGAGTGTGAAAGTGAGCTAACAAGTTTTTAATTAGACCAACAACTTGTTCTGCTTCCAAAACATTGTTTGGTTAAAAAAAGAGAGAGAGGAAGGTTTTTAAAAAATTATTCATTAATTAATTAAGTGAGAATAATTAAATTAATAAATTATATCGATTGTCCTCTCTAGCCTACTCTCATTGTAAAGGCGCTACGAGTTTCATGATCACCATTTTGATTTTATCGTAGGTGCTAAAAGCCACCTGCACCTCTATAATAATGATTCTGATTATCAGCTTTAAACTCCAAAAACATTGATTCTACAGGCAATAATTGTTAGATGAAAACACTTTCTCTTAATCCGGTATCGATATTTGATATATTCTCTTATTCTGAACTCTAGCAACTAGCATTTATCAGCCCATATATTTTTGAACGGCAGCCTGACACAAACTATCTTGTCTCCCATGCCTCATGTAAACTGAAAAAAAATAATAAATAAATAAATAAGTGCCAGTGGTGTGTGAGATAACATTTCTAAAGCTGTCAGTCAGTAGCTAGAAACGTGCCAAACACAAGAAAGAGGAAGGGATCGGTTTTGACATGGCATGCACCAGGGGGAAGAGAGTCCACTTGCCTCATTACAAGTTGCTCCCCGCAGCTGAGCATGTAGAGCTTCGGTCAGAACCAATTACAATCCTACACTAATTGCACTGGAACAAGTAAGAAAATGAGTCACGCTCGGTATATGTCAGTCCAGCACGTGCGTTATAGTATACAAACACTGACTCTGGGCCATTCGTTCAGTTTATTTTGGTATCTTGTATGTGTTGCTCAACCTCCCTGGTCTCTCGTGAGCAGCGAATGAGGATGAGGGGTAAAGAGTGATTGATATCATCGGCATAGGGAGGGGAACAGGGAGAGCAGCAATCTCTATTTCTCAAGCGCCACCAGACGAGAGCGGCTTATTCTTCCCTCGGCTTTAATCATCCGAGCCGCTGGAGTAATCAGAGCTGCCGGACTGCTGAGGCAGCTCTGAGCAGGGCTACGGAAAAAAAAGCGAGTGCATAATACAGTGGGCTAAAGGGAGGGGGAATGGATGAGTGAGATGGATATACATATGGAGAGGAGAGTGAATGGGGGGGGGTAGGGGAGAGTTGAGGAAAAAGACAAAAAGAGAGTGAGATGGCAGTGTGAGAAAGAGAGACAGAGAAAGACAAAGGCAGTTAAAAGAGATGCAGAGTCTCTATACAAGTGAGGGAGAGAGACTGCAACCCTTTCATCCTTCATTTTATGCATGGATGAGTAAATACTGTAGCATGACCGCACTTTTTTCCATACCCACACGAAAACACACACACAGCCTGTCTTGTCTCAAACCCCCTCTAACGCCCTGCATTGCATACGGACATACGATGGTGTTTTACTGGGTGATTAGCCTGGAGTAAAAAAATACATTTAAAACATTTTTTGATAAAATAAGCCGCTGTTTAGGGGTTTACAGCACAAAGGCCATACCTCCTCACCATGTACCTGTTTATCCTAGTAAATGGAGTGTGTGAAACAGCTAAATCCAGTAAAATAAAAGTCTGGCACCTGTACTACGGTCCAGGAAAAACGGCATGGCATCCGTGCCTTAATTCTAGTGAAGATGACATAGCATCTTCGAGAAAGACATCTTGGCCTTTTTGCCTTAACCCCAATCAAAAAAGTCTTACCTTCTGTTTCTCAGTCCCATGAAGAAGATGTGGTTCGTGTGCCTTTGTGCTGGTGAAGATGACATCAAGTCTGTTCCTCAACACCAGGAAAAAGGGTGTGGCCCGTGTGCCTCAATGCTCGTGATGAAATTCTGGAGAAGAAGGCTTAATGCTAGTGAAGATCGGGTATAATTTGGATTGATACATGTTTTAAAGCTGCCACACTGAGACCAAACACCTGTCTTTTATTGTTACAGGACGAGATGCTTCGTTTTCCTTTGTGTTTATGTGGTATGTTATGAAACCGGATATTAATCCTGATCTCTGCTTTGCAACAATGAGCACATACTATGTGTATAAAAAACGCTTGTGAGTGTGTGTGAGATAATATTACTTTGCTCGCTGCTAGCCCTGGCTCAGAAAGGCGTTAGGTAAAGGATATGTACACTGACACAGAGAGCAAACACACCTTGCTTATGAGCAGCCAGCGTCTCTTTAACCCGCTACTCTCCTGTATAATATCTCTCGTCTCATGTTATCCTCTTCATCTCCCACAGATTCCATCTTTAAATCTGGCCCTTTTATTTATTTATTTTTTTTTGCTAACCAGGTTGTGCCCTGCCCTGGGGATAAAATCTCCCTGACGTCTCCTGAAATGGTCGTTACTGTGCCGAGGTCTGCAGGAGGTCATGGAAGCAATTATCACCCAAGATCTGATCCAACCAATTTTTGACCCCCCAAACCTCAGCTGCAACCTCATCCGTATTTTTGTTCTTTTTTTTTTCTTTTTTTTTTTTTAGAAATAATGAGAAAAGGCATATTGGGAAGCCCGCAGATCTGGCAAGCGTCATAAGAGCAGTGTGCCATGACAAGATGTGTATCAAATGGAGACACCTGTCTTATATCTCTTCTAGGTGGAGGATTATTAGAGACTCAGAAGTAGTCTGCATAGTGGCGTCATGCTGACTATGTGACAGCTGGGAATCCTGTATTTGTCACTTCTTATCTGTTTTTTTTTTTTTTTTTTTAGCTAATGTTGCATGAGTGCTTATTTTGGCTAATTCTGTGTTCAAGTTGGTTTTGATTAAAATATTTCCAAGCACGCAAAGTCTGAAGGGAACGATGTGGGAATACTAAGCAGACGATAGCAAGCTTTGATGGACAAGGCTACCTCATCATTGTGTCACCTCATCTCACTCATTAAAGTTAATATTTTATGGCTGGTTTATGTTATAGGTGTCCCAGTCTCAGCCAATCAGAAAGAAGTATTTTCTCAGAAGCAGGGATTTGACCTGTATTTTGGGGCAGTTCAATGTCATGCCTGAATGCGTTACAGCAAACAAAGAGCAATTATGCTCTTAGCTGGATGACTCGGCTTTTCCAGCGGCCAATCAATCCAGAGGCGAGCGCTAAGGGCCGCATAATGAATTATTATTAAGTGAAGGAAAAGCGTCGCCACACAAGCCAATAAAGATTAGCCAAGAACACCGTTGCTGAATTAAACTCAAACTTGTAAGTGCCTATGAAGGAGACAGCAAGATCACTCAACATAGGCCATAGTAAGAATTTCTAGATGATGTATTTGGTTGAGGGGGTGAGGAGTGAGTGTGGATGTGGATGTGTGTGCCTGGCTTTTGAATCACTGAAAACACTTTCATACAGCAGTAGGAGATGGCAAGTACATTAATTTGTGTTTATCCGTCTCGGTGAAAGAGGTCTGACCTCTAAAAATATTCCACTAAAGGAGGTGTGGGTCACAGTAAAGGAGGTACAGATGTGTGAAGACCAGTTTTCTAGTTTTGCCGTCGCACCTCACGGCGACGGTATGCAGTTGCTGGCTTTGACCACTGAGTGGCGCTATATAACTATAGACCGACTCGTCAGACCTTATTTCATTCTCTTAGAGCTGCACGTAGTAGCGGATAAAATCAAGTGTAACAATGTACTTAAACAAATTCATAACAATACTAAAATTACAGTACAAATGTAGAATAAAATTTTTATTAGAATCGAATTTATGCAAAGTAAATGTTAACACAGTGAGCCTTTAGATTTTATCATGTGTAATTAGAAAGCCTACGCGTGTACACTGTAAACCCTAATGCTCAGAGTAATTAAACACATTGAGTACTGTTTACCTAAATAATTGTTTGAGTACATAAGTAACAATAACTTAAGTAAAACTTCCACTAGTGTAATCTCTATAATTATTATTTTAATTTTTTTTTTCCCCGATTTTCTCCCCGATTTTTTTTTTCCCCGATTTTCTAATTTAGTCGTGTCCAATTCCTCCCCGTCACTAGGGGGCTCCCACATTAAGACCACTCAGCCAGGAGGGCCGAAGACTATCACGTGTTTCCTCCAAACCACGTGACGCCAGCCGACCGCATCTTTTCGAACTGCTCGCTCGCGCACCGTTGGGGGCAACGTAACACACTCGGAGGACAGCGCTATCCGCTCCCTCCGCTGCGCGAGCTCACAGACGCCCCTGACTGGCTGTAGAGCCGTGATTAATGTCGGAGCACTATGTACCTCTCATCCCTCCCCTCTGAGAGAGCTCGGCCAATCAGCTCTCTCTAGACCTCCGGCTGCGAGAGGTTACAGCACCACCCGGGATTCGAACTAGCGATCTCTGGATGATAGGGCGAGCGCTTTAACCACTGCGCCACTGTGGTTAAGTGTCTTGCCTCCCATGCGGAAGACCCCCGAGTAGGATGGGCGGCAATATATATTTTTTATTTGTTCAACAAACTCAAAAAATTATGTTTCCAATTTTAAATAAACAGAACTATAATTAATTTAAAAAATATGTAACTGATTACCTCGAATATTTGGCGTTTTGCCAACTTAATCGGGTTTACAGTGTAGGGTTTTGGGTCATCTTAAATGTTGTGTTCTTTAAATTTGTAGTAGATAATACTGAAATAAATTAAACTAAATGACTATAAAATTAAAACATTGTCAGGACGTGCTACTGCGTAAGCAGATGTCGTCATCATTCAGCCCCGCTTGTGTTTTTGCGGTAGTATGGGAATGAAATGCAGTACGATGTTATGATCATCATAATTTTCTTTAATAAATAATGACCAACGTTGCGCTGTACCACCGCTTGCAAAACCTTATAAAATATAATCACAGTATTAAAATTATAGTAATACATATAGCCGTTTCTTATTTGCATCAAATTTAAGCAAAGTAAATGTATACTTTTTACGGCGTGCGTCTGTGATGGACGTGCGCCCAAATCAATATCGCTCCTCACTCATTCCGAAGCTCACTAGGTAGGGGGTCACCTGAGAGGTGTCAATAGGTCTTACATATTCATGAAAAGTCGTGGATTAGAGGCTCTGCTGACAAAAGTTAGGCACATCAGTCAGTGTGGAAGAGATGGAAAGTTTCCATTTTGGTCCATTTTTCAAATGGTCCATTTTGTTTTTTATTTTTATTTTGTATTCAATTTTTATATTTTATTTAAAAATAAATACCCAATAAAATTGTGTATAGAGTGATTAAAACAATACAATTCATGTTATGATAAGGAAAATCTCAATGTCTTAAAAACGGTAACAATTTCAATTTTAGAATCCGGAATCCAGAAGATGAAGATTAAAAAGATTCAAATTCAACAAACTTAAAAATTATGATGTAACTGATTACCTCAAATTTTTTTGAGTTTTGCCAACTTAATCGGGTTTACAGTGCAACAGACCCCTAGTTACACTCCCCGCTGTATTTTATAGCGTGGGGAGAAGCCCGGGATCATTAGCTGCGATAGCTCACCAGCCGTGCCTAATTCCGTGGCCCTGCTCCTTCGCGCACCAGCAGAAGGAGAGGCCGCCTAGCTAGTGAGCGAGGAGCGATATTGATTTGGGCGCAGCCCATCACAGGCGCACGCCATGACAACTTGTAACACAATAACAATTATATTTCAAACATTTTGCAGGCTGCCGTTTGGAGGAAACAGATAATAAAGAATAAACCAATTGTTGGGTCAAAATAACCCAACCAGGTTATTTTTAATTTGTAAATGACTCACTACATCTCATTTGACCCAACATGAGCAAACCAACAATGTGTTTAAAGTACCTGAAATAACCCAGAATTTTGACCCAGCATAAACAACCCAACAATGTGTTTACAAAAACAACACAGCATCTTAGAGTATTTTTTGACTGCTACACTGTAAACCCGATTAAGTTGGCAAAACCCGATATTGTACAGCAAATATCAATAGCTCTGATTCGATTTTTCATGCTTGTTGTATAAAATATATATTAATATATATATATATATATATATATATATAAAAATACAGATGTGGAAATTACCATGACTGTAGTATTTCTTCGATACAGCATATTGTTTTGACTTTTTTATGACGTAATTATTTTTTAAAAACCGAGATGACAGAAAATGTCAATTTGCGCCACCTGGCGGTCATTTCACGAATTGCCTTGAAATGCAACTGATTTATTTTGGCCGCTGTCGTTTTGTCGCGGCGGTGAGCGCGACGGTAATAGACATTCTCCTCTTCACACATCTGTATGACATCTAATAAAATCCCAGTAAAGGAAGTGTGGTTTGTAATGAATTTCCAGTAAAGGAAGTGTGGCCTGTATTGAAATCCCAGTAAAAGAGGTGTGGCCTGTATTGAAATCCCGGTAAAGAAGGTGTCGTCTGTAATAAATCCCAGTAAGGAAGGTGAAGTCGCTTATTCAGTCTGAGTGAAGGAGGTGGATCCTCTAAAAATATCCCAGTAAAGGAGGTGTGGTCTTTAATGAAATCCCAGTAAAGGAGGTGTGGTTTCTAATGAAATCTGAGTAAAGGAGTCATCTGTTGTAGTACAGGTTTTTTGGAAATTAAAACCCAACATATATTTGTCCTACTTGCAAAAGGACAAATATAACAAAAACCAGACGCTGGGGCTTTGAGAATAAACTCATATTCTAAGTCGTAAATTGCAGCTGCTGTCGCTGTTGAGTGTTAAGTCCATTGTCGGTTCCTGTATCGCCAAAATGCCAAGGAAGGGGAGAGTATTGATCTGAACTCAGTGTGTTTCCCATGAGCCTCTTTTCTTTTAGTACTGCAGAGGCCAGATCCAATCAAGATCTATGATCTATGAAGTGTTCTCTTTTTCTCCTCGTTCCGTTTGCTCTGTGTAAAGTATAGGGTGGTCTTTGGATTTATCTTGGTTCGACTCTGCAATTGAAAGAGTGTGTTAGATAAAGGAGCTCTGAGATTGGTGTGTGGACAAGGAGAGGCAAACAAAGGCCCCTTCTTTGTGTGCGAGCGTCGTTACGGCCGTGTCACAGAGAAGCCTATTTTCCCCCGACGGCTAAGTGTCCGCTCAAATGTGAAAGTGGAAAATTAGGCTTGATGTGGTGTTTGGAAATCAAAGTAGTGGCGATGAAAGCACGGTCCTTTACCCGCTTTTGTGCACTGTGGGAATTCTGCCGTTTGTCAGCCGAAGTGCTCTCGCAGCAGAGCATTGATTTATGAATTGCGACCGTTTCGAACACAAGCAGGGGTTTAGCCCATGCTAAAGATCATTGTTGGCATTAGAAAAGATATTGATAAAGTTCTACATTTGAAAGGCATTTCTATTCCTGCTCAAGGTGGTGTGTTGGAAAGTTTATACACTGAGAACGTACAGTACAGTTTCTCATTCCTAGAAAAGCGGGAGCAAAATGTCCAATGTTTAGTACGCCTCTTATAGACATTTTCCCCAACATAGCCTTCACCGTTTCATTATAGAACACATCAATTCTCACAGCGTTCACCACACCAAGGCACAAAAGTAAGAAGGATTTCTTTCAATACACTTTACTCATACAAAAACTTCCACACTGGCACAAAAAAGTATTTTAAAGAATCATTAGCTATTAGAGTGTCACATTTTTAGAAAAGGAACCTGCCTACAAAAAAACATAATCTGCCATCCTTTCACTGCTGATGGCACTTGACATTTTCCTTCACAAGAGACTCTGTCTGTTTGTACTGTACTTTTACTATTTCATATCTACTTGATGCTGTTGCTTGTGCACATTTTGCTCAATTAAATGGCAATTCTATAGTCTTAAGTTAAAAACAGCCAAGATGCTTTATATCTGATGTTTGTTTCAGATAATATGAGACTTACAGTTTATTAGACTGTTGTAATATTCAGTGGTACCTCAGCATATGAATCTGTCTTGCAAATTTTTGATTTTGTTTTATAATTTTACAAAACATTTGCCTCGGCCTATGAAGCAATTTCGGCATACGAGCGACCGAGCAGCTTGCCCTTACTTCTGATAGATGATCAAAACTTACTTGTGTCAGTGGAAAGCCAAGCAAAGCGACTTTACATATTTATTTATTGCATTTCGTGCGAGATTTAGTAAAGACAAGAACCATAGGGCTCAAGAAAGTTATCAAGGACGGTAGCAAGGAGAAAACTGTTTTGTTTTTTAAAGCAGCCGGTGCCAAGAGGAATTATAAATTAAGGTTACTTAAGGTTTAATGTCTATTTATTCAATACGTTGCTCCCTTTCCATGTCTATTCTCAATGTTTTGATTGTTTTTACATGCAGAAATATTATTATAGTGTTGGATATTGTTAATATTGGTAATATTTTTGGGTGGCTGGAACGGATTATCTGCATTTATGTTATTTCGTATGGGAAAATGCGCTTCACGATGCGAACCTTAGAACCTCACCTCCGGAATGGATTAAATTTTTATGCAGAGGTACCGCTGTACTACAGCATTACGATGACATTCACTGTTGGTATTTTTTCAAATTAGAATGGCTTTGATGAAGTGACGTCGAAACAACGTTGAATGAACAACCCAAACAAAACATTGCAAAAACAACCTCAAAACAACTAAATTTAATGTACATTCACACAACATCCGACTTTACACACGGTCCTCTAAGCTTCTAACAAGGTTTAGAATTCCGATTAACATTTTGGTAAATTGCTGTTGTCTGCTATTTTGGTTTGATCATTAACTACATCAACAACATGTTTTATAGGAAGAAAACTCTGTGCTCCCACCACATTGACAGGAGTTTTTGCTCCGTTTCTGTTAGGGGCATCCATTCAACATCATTTCATCATCAGTACTGTTCCATCATTCTGTCACAAACAACCTAATATCATTGTTGTTCCACGTTTGTATTGTTGCCAAATTTGTGTCACCCCAACAATTGTTTAACATTTAAAATGCCATGCTGGTTAACAGCTTAGCAAAGTCTTCATCACATAGATGAATGGTGCAGCATTATGGACGCCATATTGTCCCACCCCCAAACTTCACAATCATAAACCTGGACAGGATGTGATGCAGGAATGTCTCTTTCCGAAATAAGATTTTAAACTGTAAAATGGGTTAATAAAAAATTCCTAAAAAAAAGAATTGTAAAGCTTATGACACGTAGCTATGGTTACATAATTAATATGTGCGTATAGATTTAGTGGGCACATGTTGACGTTCAACCATGAAGCAAAGCAATTCAACAACTTGCTACCAACACCATGCTTCAAAGTACTGTAGTGTTCTTTTTTTCTTTTCAATGTTCAAGTTTTTGACCCGCGCAAGGTGGATCTGTGACTTGTGGATCTGTGACAAGCATTTAATCTGTCAGAAAGGTAACAAGTTGTTTTTAATGCAAGCTTTGAGGTTCTGTTTGCCTTGCCATTTTATTCTTACAGACCCCGCCTTCTGCACTATGATTGGTTAAAATAATTTAGTCTCATCTCTGATTGGTAAGATGGTTTTCTGAGTGTGAAATATGAGCCAGTGAGTGTTCCTTACTGATTTAAGTCTAAATTAAAGCTTGGTGGCGTCGAGTTGTTCTCATAGGGTTTACCATTCAGGAAAGGAAGCAATATCCATTAAATAAAATATCCACATGTACAGAAAGAATATAATTATTTTGATTAAGTTAGTTATAATCCATATTAATTTCGATGTTATTTGACAAGATACTGTATCTCAACCTACTGAAGTTTTACAACACCCCTCTCATTCCTAAGTGTTCAGGTTTTGTTCAGCTTGAGGCATTTTTCTGATTATTAGTGGAATGTTTGGTTCCGTGTTAAGATAGTAGATCGTTTTGTTAGAAGTAAAGTAAGTATGTGAAATCCGGTCGTGTATTTTGTGGAAAAGCTTTTCGGTGACAAGTAACTTCTATTATAATCTTGCCTGGATGCAAAATTAAGGAAAGAATTGTGAGACAACAGACATGTCTTGGCAAATCAACAAAATTTGATGTGAAGGAGAAAATGTGTAAATTTGATTATCTGCTAATCTATTCCTTTACATAGCGCTTAAGTTTCACATTTCTGTTATCTGGAAAAAATAAAATAATTTACAAACCTGTACAATAAGTTTCAAATGTGTTCTAAGAGAAACTTCAGAATTTCATTAGATCCTTCAAACCTGGTGATATTTCTTAATCAGGGCCTTGTTATTTCAAACTAAGACGCTAATCTGACGCAATCTATATATATAATCTGAATATACCTGTTTGCATATCATTTTTAAACTGTTTCATCACCACTAGATATACAACATTTTCTTCATACTGTTTTTTTTTTTTATTATTATCTCTTTTACTAAATGAAAGAAGGAGCTCAGGACATAAAGCGATCAACGAAATCAAAGGTGGCCTGTTACTGTAAGTATAAAAGTTTACTTAGAGACCTGACAGAATAGAGTTTGCTCTGAGTTATGAGTGGCCTTGCTTGCTCTAATGCACTTTCTCTAATTCAGATAAAGAGCCAGTTCAGGGAGCTCCGCTGGTGAATGTTGTGTTCCATCGCTGGCGGGGTCGAGATGCACAGAGGTTAATTTCAATTATACACGTGGACAAAATTGTTGGTACCCTTCGGTCAATAAAAGAAAGAAAAACTCACAATGGTCACATAAATAACCTTAATCTTACAAAAGTAATAATAAATAAGAATTCTATGAATGTTAACCAATGAAAGTCTGACATTGCTTTTCAACCATGCTTCAACGGAATTATAAGAAAAATAAACTCATGGAACAGGCCTGGACAAAAATGATGGTACCCCTAGAAAATACTGAAAATAATGTGACCAAAGGGACATGTTAATTCAAGGTGTGTCCACTAATTAGCATCACAGGTGTCTACAATCTTGTAATCAGTCAGTGGGCCTATATATAGGGCTCCAGGTAGTCACTGTGTTGTTTGGTGACATGGTATGTACCACACTCAACATGGACCAGAGGAAGCAAAGGAAAGAGTTGTCTCAGGAGATTCGAAAGAAAATTATAGAAAGAATATTAAGCATGTTAAAGGTAAAGGCTATAAGACCATTTCCAAGCAGCTAGATGTTCCTGTGACTACAGTTGCACATATTATTCAGAAATTTAAGATCCATGGGACTGTAGCCAACCTCCCTGGACGTGGCTGCAGGAGGAAAATTGATGACGAATCAAAGAGACGGATAATCCCAATGGTAACAAAAGAGCCCAGAAAGACTTCTAAAGAGATCTCAAGGATCTCAAACTTCATGCTCAAGGAACATCAGTGTCAGATCGCACCATCCGTCGTTGTTTGAGCCAAAGTGGACTACATGGGAGACGACCAAGGAGGACACTATTGTTGAAAACAAATCATAAAAAAGCCAGACTGGAATATGCCAAACTACATGTTGACTTCTGGGAGAATAACCTATGGACAGATGAGACAAAAATGGAACTTTTTGCCAAGGCACATCAGCTCTGTGTTCACAGACGGAAAAATGAAGCATATGAAGAAAAGAACACTGTCCCTACTGTGAAACATGGAGGAGGCTCTGTTATGTTCTGGGGCTGCTTTGCTGCATCTGGCACAGGGTGTCTTGAATCTGTGCAGGGTACAATGAAATCTCAAGACTATCAAGGGATTCTAGAGAGAAATATGCTGGCCAGTGTCAGAAAGCTGGGTCTCAGACGCAGGTCATGGGTCTTGCAACAGGACAATGACCCAAAACACACAGCTAAAAACACCCAAGAATGGCTAAGAGGAAAACATTGGACTATTCTAAAGTGGCCTTCTATGAGCCCTGACCTCAATCCTATCAAGCATCTTTGGAAGGAACTGAAACATGCTGTCTGGAAAAGGCACCCTTCAAACTGGAAACAACTGGAGCAGCTTGCTCATGAGGAGTGGGCCAAAATACCTGCAGAGACGTGCAGAAATCTCATTGACAGTTACAGGAATCGTTTGATTGCAGTGATTCCTTCAAAAGGTTGTGCAACAAACCATTAAGTTAGGGGTACCATCATTTTTGTCCAGGCCTGTTCCATGAGTTCATTTTTTTTTTATAATTCCGTTGAAGCATGGTTGAAAAGCAATGTCTGACTTTCATTGGTTAACATTCATAGAATTCTTATTTATTATTACTTTTGTCAGATTAAAGTTATTTCTGTGACCATTGTGAGTTTTTCTTTCATTGACCGAAGGGTACCAACAATTTTGTCCACGTGTGTACATCAGAAAAGAGCTTTTCACAGCCACTATGCTCAAGTCCTTTAGCAATAATGTCACTGCAGGTGTCACTGAACTGGAACATTCAAATAGTCTGTGGAATGTTTGAACTTAAGAATTGTGAGATAGGGGTTTTTAGTTTACTTTAGTCAAGATAGTCCAGTGTTTCACCCCCAAAAACTATTCTATTTTAAAAAGTAATAAAACAATGCCAGTGGATTTAAATTATGTGCCATCCTTTACATACTGTATATTAAATATTTAATAGACTTTTTGTGTAAAATGTTTCCGGGGAACTTTTGGGCACAATGGCACGAATGAATTTCAAACATGAAGCAAAGCAAATTTAACAACATGTTACCAACACCATGCTTCACTGTAGTGGTCGTTTTCTGTCAAAGAGTTCGCTTGTGTCAGATTAAATATTTTTTGCATGATTGCTGAGTTGGTCCAAGCAGAATTTCACATGGTTAATTACTGTACACACAAAGGATGACCTTCCCAATGCAACTCTCGCATTTTATCTTGGTTTGGGACCGGCAGTGGCTGGGGTTTGTGGGAATTAAACCCGGGCCTTTCACATGGTAGACGCAAAACCTATGGCCATAAATCCTATTTTATTTTGCAAATATTGCAAATTTTTAAAAAAAAAAAATTACTTCTAAAATTATTCTACAATTAAAAAAAACCCAACAATATTCATATAAATAATTAAATGAAAATAAAATCAAAATATTTTTAGAATTGTTGAAAAGTTTTTATTCTTATATTAAGGCAGTAGAGTGCATGGAGTTTGAATGTTTTGTGTGTGTGCATGTGTGTACCCTGCGATGGATTGGCACCCTGCCCAGGGTGTACTCTTGTATAGCCTTGTGCCCTAAGTCTCCTGGGATAGGCTCTAGGCCCCACCGCATTATAGACGATGATGATGATTCTTATATTACTTTCATTAATTGTGTTCTCTAGTTACATTTATTAAATCATATTTCGTTACATAAGCATTTCGTTGCATATCATAGCGAATAAGATTGTGTATGTCACAATAAAATTTTCATTTGAATATAATAATGCACTGTAGGATGTTTAATATTTGAGATATTTAAATAACCAAACCTGATATGTATAATATGTGATATTTGTCCCAGTCTCAATTCAATAGCTCCTTGGTCTTTATAATGCTATTAGATTAGGTAGGTTCTCTATCAAAGTCTAGGGCTTTTCATGGACAGATGTATTTTATATAGCGGTCATGTGACATTTTAATTGAGCACAGGTTGTCCCTGTACAGCTGTTTATGTAACCTTTTAACGGTAGCTGGCTGTTCCAGAACGAGGCAGTGACTAGTTACACAATAACAAGTTTTATGGTTCTATTTGTAAGTACATTTGTAGAATATTGATTTTCCACCTCACTTTAGTCTTATGTGGTATTTTGCTTAAAATCTTTTCTCGGTTGTAGCTCCAGGTTGTACCATTGTGAATACATTCAAGCGATGTGAATACTTATGTAAGGCGCAGTAAGACTCCCTAAGCAGTACCAGTCAACCATTATTCAGAGAAAAAGAAAAAAAAACATTTTTGCATACTATTGGTACATTTAAAGCAGTTAGTGATGCAATAATATAGCATTTAAAGTTGACTCGGCACAATTCTAAGGGTATTTGTCATGCTACTGTATTCCAGAGCTTATAGGGTCAAAAAAAAAAAGGTGGGAGGTCTCTCACTCTCTGAGCTGTGATCTTTAGGATTAACAGTAAAAAAAAGGTTTGTTTGTTGTCCCAAACCTAATATACTGTTGCACTTGGACGTTTGCATACTGTACATTCATCATGGCAATATTGGCTTTACATTGATATTTATCTTTGTCCTGTTTTTTTTTTCTGGGGCAGAATGATTGTACATCATAGTACATGTTTAAAAAGAAAAAAAAGAAAATTATATAATAATATATAATAAATAATAAAATATTTATATAAAATGTTATATATAATAAAAACATATATGTAAAATAATGAGAAAACTATCGCCAGCACTCAGAGGCTTGTGAAGACTTTACAGCAGGTGGCATGTACTGTAAATCAGCATAACAGAGCAGTATGTAAGAACCAGGTCGCCTAGACTGATCTGATGAAGAGTCAAGGACATAGAAGAAGACTTGCCGTGACTGAGAGTCAGAGTCAGAGACACACAAACACAAAATCGAACAGTCGAAGTGGGGGAAAAAAACGTATAAGCTGTAATAATTCTTAAATGTGTTTCAATAAATGGAAGTGAGATAACTAAATGAATAATAGATAATGGCTTTCTATTCCAAGTACTTAAAAGCTCAACAAACTTATTTGAGAAAGCTGTTTTTTTTTTTTGTTTTTTTTCAACAAAGTACAGACTGCACCGTCTGTATCAGTCTGAAATACCGGTAGGAGGCATTCCCATTAGTGATATGGGACACAGCCAATCCTTAAGTGGTCGGACACCACCTGTGAGCCATTTGTGCTCAGAGCCTTGGGAAAGACATTTGCTCGTCCTTTTGCTTTAGTTTTCTAAAAAGACATTGAAGCAAAAAGAATCGATTAATAAGTACTGCCCATAGGGGAAAACATCTGCAGGGATTTATGGGAATGTTTCGTATTTATCATCATTATACATCATTTTAAGTGTGACAATATATCGAAATTTCAGCGTACTCAATAAGTCGGTAGATGAAATTCCAAGCAGTATCATTAAAGAAAATTTTGAAAAAGTGAAATTGCTAAGGCGTATAAAATGACTAAAAACAAACTAACTTTTTTAAATGAAAAAATATTTTTATTATTATTATTATTATTATTATTATTATTATTATTTATTAATAATACTTGTTTCACTTGATTTGTTACTTATTATTTGTTAAATATTATAGTTTTGCACAAAATACATAACTTAATACTTGCTCTGCAGCATTATATGTTTTACATTTACATCATCCTGAAATAAGAACTAACTAAATAGTTGCAACGCAGCGATGATCGGGCCCAAGCACCTGTGCCATCGCCATCTGGGTGCAACAGAAAGACAGTGGGCACCTGCATTTAAAGGGGAACTGTCAAATTGTAAGGTAACAGTAGCTCATACTGTAAAAAGTATTTTACAAAATTTAATAATAAATAAATGAATAATCGCATGTTATTTATGTTGTTTCCACAGCATATTTACTGTAGTCGAGAGCTCAAATGACATCCTTTGTGGGCAGATTGTGACCTCAGAATACTAAAAGGAAAATCCTTCCATAAATTGTTGCATTTTTCATTTATTTATTATACACTCTAGGCATTTTAATTCCATAACTTTAACTAATTATTTTAATGAGTTATTTACCCATCATTCTGCAGTCTTTGCCATGAATGAGTAAATACTGTACAACATGCAAATGTATGTGTTGTCCATCAGATTATAACAATTATTATCAGACATGTTACAATTGTAAACAACCCAATGTACATTTAATTAGCTCAAGAGAATGAGCTTAGTGCATTCGTGACTGCAGCAAAGCCATTTTTAGAGTATAAATGGCACCGTTACCTCTAATGTGCCTTTAATTCTATTACTGCAGTTAAGCGTGTCGAGCGGGAAAGAAGATGCAAACCAGACAACCCCGGCTGTGATATACGTACAGATAAGACACAAATGACTTGTTGGACAGATGTCATTAGGTTTCATCAACCAAACAGGTTTTATAAAATTAAAACCACCACCTTGAAATTCAAGTACTTGCTAATTCTGGCTGCCACGTGCTCAATCTGTGAAAGGAAATGACGCAAATATGTGCATTACACCACTCCCATCAACAGGATTTAAATGTATAGTGGAATACTCAAGTGCTTCCTGCTCCTGAACTATAATCTGATTAAATCTTTTATTAATTAATATTCACCTAGGTGAACATGGTATGAAGCCAATAACTTTTTCTCTTTCTTGCATCCGTTCCCATTCTCTCATTGAAGCAAATCATTTTTTTTCACTAGATAACCTTTATGTGTGCTCAGTCTGACTGGTGCATTAAAGCATAAAGAGTATATACAATATATTGCCAAACGTATTCACCTACCCATCCAAATTTATTGAATCAGTCATTTGTGAAATATCTTACCTATAAATATTATCTTGCTACTAAATATCCTGCAGTCAACTGTATTATAACAAAGTGGAAGCGATTGGGAACGACAGCACCTCAGCCACAAAGTGGAAGGCCGCGTAAAATCACAGAGCGGGGTCAGCGTATGCTGAGACGCATAGTGCACAGAGGTCGCCAAATTTCTGCAGATTCAATAGCTACAGATCTCCAGACTTAACGTGGTCTTAAGATTAGCTCAAGAACGGCGCATAGAGCCTTACAGAACAATCACCAAGTGCAAAGTATTGGATGCAGTCATGTAAAGCATGCCGCCACTGGACTCTAGAGCGTTGGAGACATGTTCTCCAGAGTGATGAATCACGATTCTGTGTCTTGCAATCTAGAGGACGAGCCTGAATTTGGCGGTTGCCAGGAGAACTTTACTTGTCTAACTGCATTGTGCCAAGTGTAAAGTTTGGTGGAGGGGGATTATGGTGTGGGCTTGTTTTTTAGGAGTTGGACTCGGCCCCTTAGTCCCAATGAAAAGAACTCTTCAGTATGTTTTAGCACACCAAGACATTTTGGACAATTTCATGCTCCCAACTCCTAACGTTTTTTGGGGATAGGCTCCTTCCTGTTCCAACATGACTGCCCACCAGTGCACAAAGCAAAGTCCATAAAGACATGGATGAGCGTGTTTGGTGTGGAAGAACTTCCCTGGCCTGTACAGAGTCCTGATAGAACACTTTTGGGATGAATTAGAGCGGAGACTGCGAGACAGGCCTTCTCGTCCAACGTCAGTGTCTGACCTCGCAGAAATGGGCTTCTTGAAGAATGGTCAGACATTTCCATAAACACACTCCTAAACGTTGTGGAAAGCCTTCGCACATGAGTTGAAGATGTTATAGCTGCAAAGGGGGCGGGGCCAACGTGATATTAAACACCTAAGGATTAAGAATAGGATGTTACTGAAGTTCATATGCATGTGAAGGCAGGCGAGCGAATACGTTTGGCAATATACTGTAGTACAGTATCAATTACAGCTATAGATAAAGAGATCCGGTTTTTAATTGTGTCAGTTGGGTTTCTGGGTAAGTGTGGTGGGTTAACTAATGAATTTACCATTTGTCCATCCTGATTGTAACCTGTGATTTAATTAATAACTTAATGATATGTTATGTTAGATTGCATTGTTTTGAAAAGCAGAACCCTACCGCGGTGAAGAATGACAGTGAGAAAATACCGATATATATCAAGATAAAGCATTGCTGTGCATGTCCACCTTTCCCGCGCGACTGACTCTGCACTCTGACACGAGCGCCATGCCCCCCTCACACACTCGTAGAGTTTTAACAGTTTCTCCTGCACTCGTGGAGCTTTCTGGGATTCGCTGCTTTAACACACTGCCTCGTTTCCAGAGTAGGCTGGCATTTAAAAGATAAACATATTAAAGATTTAAGCCAGTAATCTGGACTGCAGACAGTGAAGAATGGACAAGCTTAAGCGTGTGATGCAAGCTTAAGATACTTGCATTGAGATCAATCACTGCTCCTGGATTTAACCTCCATTATTTAGCATCTCCTCTGCATGCATTATTCACACGCATGAAATCTAATTTTAGTTTTCCATTAGGGAATAGCTCGGCAGGGGGAACATCTATATGGAACTGCGCTCTGCGTCTGTGTGTATATGTGTGTGGTATCATCATGATGACCTGTTCTGGTACATTTCCAGTCCACAAGTTGGGTTCATATCCATATGAAACAATGAGAAGCTGATAATCCACATCTAACTGGTTTGTGTGTGTCTGTGTCTGTGTGTGTGTGTGTGTGTGTGTGTGTGTGTGCGCGTGTGTGTCTTTTTGTGTATTGCTGTTGAAGCTATGCTGCCAGGCAGAGTAACAGAGAGAGAGGAGCCGGCACATTATTTTGTGTAAATGAGGCCGAGACCTTGAGGTATTGCAGGAATCTTAAATCTGCGCTCGCTCCGATTTCCTGCCGCCCCGCATTTATCTAACAGCCGTGCTGGAAATGGAGTCCCAAAGTGTCAGCCATATGTGTAGTTAATTGAAGCGCTCAGGCGATAAGGGTTGGAGGGTTGGAGACGCAGTCCTGTTTCCCCGGATGAAAGTAAATATGTAAATTGCGCAGAACCTTCAGACTAGCAGCGTCAATACGGTACATGTGTTTACCCCGTATGCTCTGTTTACTATTAGCAATAGTTGTCTCACTAACACACACTGTGCGGGTACAGATGCTTCAAAATCATACTTTATTAGCATGGTTTTTAACATTTATTCCAATGACCTCATTTTACGGGCTCAAAAATTCTTCAGATTGTCTAGATTGCCTGGATTCACGCATTGCTGTTGCATTATACAGTATATCCATTAGCACAAGGCACACACACCAGAACGCTCTGTGCATTTGTGTGTCTCACTTGTTTTCATGCTTTGTATTGGTTAAATATAATGCACAAATACACCATATGGACAAAAGTATTTGGCGATGACATTGTATCCAAATACATACTGTATTCTTCTAGTTCTTGGAAGGCTGTTCACAAGATTTTGGAGTGTTTCTGTGTGAATTCGTGCCCATTCATTCTGTAGAGCATTTTTAAGGTCAGGAGGCACTGATGTTGGTCGAGAAAGCCTGGCTCACAATCGCCGTTGCAGTTCTTCTCAAAGGTGCTCGATGGGGTTGAGGTCAGGGCTCTGTGTTCGGTCCAGTCAAGTACTTCGACACCGAACTCATCAGACCACGTTTTGCTTTGTACACATGTTGAAATAGAAAAGGGGCTTCCCTAAACTGTTGCATGGAGTTTACATGTTCTCCCCGTGCTTGGTGGGTTTCCTCCTGGTACTCCGGTTTCCTCCCACAGTCCAAAGACATGTAGGTTAGATTAATTGGCATTCCCAGATTGGCCGTAGTGTGTGTGTGTGTGTGTGTGTGTGTGTGTGTGTGTGTGTGTGTGTGTGTGTGTGTGTGTGTGTGTGTGTGCGTGTGTGTGCCCTGCGATGGATTGGCACCCTGTCCAGGGTGTACCCCGCCTTGTGCCCCAAGTCTCCTGGGATAGGCTCCAGGCCCCCCGTGACCCTGAATACAGAGCTAAACTAGTTTTATTTTTTATTTCTACACTCTGTGGCAGTTTCTTTATAATTTGGTCTGAGTCAGCTCTTTCTTTTCTCATGCTTTCTTCAAGACAACCAGCCAACCACAGTATTTCAAACTACAATCATGGTTCAGCTACTGCCAGTATCCAAACAATGTCTTTTACAGTACAAAAAGAAAACAGAATGGCAAAAACTTTAGAAATTTCACAGGACATAATATTTATTTGTGCAGTATATAGATAATATATAAATGTAGAGACAAAAACATGTATTATATTATCAAATAATGGAATAACCTACACTCTCCTTAAAAAAGGATATATGCATATTTTAAGCATTTATATTTACCAAGATATGAGCATTAAAGTAAAAGTAGGACACTTACCCTGAAAATGGTGTAAAGATCATAGGATTAAAGACCATAGTATCTTATTTTCTATATCGCATGTTGTTGATGGTTTTTTGGCTGCTCTGATCGAGGGGTCGCCACACCGGACCATCCGATCCGCACAGTAACTTGGCACGGGTTTTAAGCTGGATGCCCTTCCTGACACAACCAGCCATTCTATCCGGGCTTGGAACCGACACTGCATCCAGTGGCTGGGGTTTGGCTGTCGGCTGGGAATTGAACCTGGGCCTTCCACATAGCATAAATAAATTAAATTATAAATAAATAGTATGTCATTAGATGGAAAAGCTATAGCCATCATAAAATGTTTATGAAGTCTTAATATAATTTGTATTTTTTATAAACTGATACTGATAAAGACTGGTACTGTAAGTGTTTTGTACAGACTTCATACTTCACACTATTCCGTGTAACCATAAACTGAAACATATGGCATGTGTTGGAAAATCGCTATGGTATACAGTACTGTAGCAAGAAGCTCTCAGAACCGTAACTACTGAACTACTAGTGACACCAGCAGGTATATTTCGCTCCTACTGGTAAATCCCATTTGTCATAAATCTCCCTGCTACAGACACACTACATCACATTTCACACCTCAATGTCTCCATGACCTCCCAGCTACTGGCTCATATTTCCCTTAACCCAGCGCGGTTTGCAGCACTGCAGTGTTGTTTCTGCGTTATCTCTCTTCTGTGCATTATCTCCACCTCCATGTTGTCGTTCCTCCAGAACCAGCATTTATTCTGATTTATGGAAAGCTCTGGCTGAACTGCCACCTTCTTTTTTTTTTCCCTCAGTAAGAAAATACGCTCTCTTTTCTCCATCACCTCTGATCTCTTTATCCAGCTCTGCTTTTCAACACCTCCTGCTCCTCTGATTCCTAAATACCTAACCATGCACAAACAGTTCTTTGATGGTTTATATGCTCTTTTTAAACAGGTCCACGTGAATATTAACCTTAGCATGGGGTAATTTAAGTGTCAGCTCTGTAACAAAACCACTTAGTCACAGCGCGTGGCCTGCATTCAGTGTGACGTTTCTTCCAGGTTAAGCATTTTGTTCATTCCTGTTTCACGGTTTTATGTAACAGACATGTCACATGCGTATCGCAAAAATGTCCTTAAAATTTTTTTTTCTCTTTTTTGGAAGTTTTTTTTTTTTTTTTTAAAGAATGAGTGAATGGTTATTGCATTGTTTGATTAAATTGTAATATTTTTAAATAAATTGGTATAAATTTAGTGTCAGAAAAATACAAATAAAAATAACAAAGTATAATCTTAGTTTCATTTAAAAATCAATATTCTTTACATTTTAAAATTTAAAAATTACTTGATGAGATTTCTGATATATGAATAGCACTTAAAAAACGTAATATATATATATATATATATATATATATATATATATATATATATAATAAAATTATATATATTATATATATTATATTATATATATTAAAGATATATTAAATAAATATATATTTCTTTAATATATCTTTAATTATATTGTAATATGTTATTTTTATTTTTGTAAACATCAATATAATCTGAGTGTAACATTATATAGTTTAACATTTATGCAAATTAATTAACAGACATTACCTGGAGGAAAATATTTTCAAATATTCTTAATTTCTGTTTTTTTTTTTTCTGCACTTGGTTTAACAGCAGTGGGCTTCATTTATTAATCAGGATATAAACTCATTTATGTATAAATCTTTTACAAGTGTTTACACAAGACATTTGGGATTCTTGAAGATCCAGTAAATTCAGAAGAATAAAAAAATCCTAACCCATGAGTACGCATGATGTATAAAATGTTCCCTTTTTTAAAATCATCATCATTAATATCTGCGTTTCTTTTAGATCTATTCTACATCTACATCATAAAAATATATATCATTACTAATTAATGACCACTAACATCATAAATGGTTCCAACCAAAAATAGCACTCCAGAGGAAAAATGCATCAGCCTTCATACTATAAGCCTTCATAATGGACAGATACCAGGACAATTACATAACTCACTTGTGCACACACATACTGTACACACACACATGCAGCATACTGTACACCTGACCACGAAACACAAAGAAACCAGGAAAACTTTCTTTCAAATCTTTAAAAATACTACAGAATACAATAGATTTAGAACAAAACTAAAAATAGACGCAATTAAAAAGAATCATGTGTTAGTATGCAGTCAGTTCACTTTTCATAAGCACTTTCAACATAATATCCCTGCAGAAATTTGTGGTGTCAAAACATTGCAGTGACATTAATTTGGCAACAGTACAGACGCTGGTATTAGTTTTTTTTTTTTTTTTTCAAAGTAGGAATTGCTTTAGCGAAATGATTTCATTGACATGCTGATGTGGTCAGACGTTGTGCAAATCGATATTAAGGCATAAATCCTCCAAATAGAGGTTGAAATTGTATTGTATTTGAATCGTTCATTCAACGGATTTTATCAAAGTCATTCTAACTTTCAAAATGACATTGTCCCAATGTTGTCCTGATTTAAAGACCTGCCTCGAGCCTGCGTGCATCGGGTTTGCATGTTCTCCCTGTGCTTGATGGGTTTCCTCCGGTTACTCCGGTTTTCTCCCGCGGTCTAAAGACATGCAGATTAAGCTAACTGCTGTAGTGAGTGAGTGAGTGAGTGAGTGAGTGAGTGAGTGAGGGAGCTAGCAGATTGTGAGGAGATGCCGTATTTGCTGAATTAGACAAAAACATTACAGTATATTAGATTAGATTCGCTGTTTTCTATTTTAAGCAACTCTTAAAAGTTTTTTTTTTTTCTGTGAAAAAAATCACATTTTTTGGCACATATTCTGAATCATTTACCTTTTTATTGTAATAGAGAGTCAAAATATTTTCCATTTCTTAAGCCTTTACCCCGAGCGATCATTCTGTGCTCAGAGTTCACTGTGTACTTGAACTTCTTCTTTTTTTTTGAGTTTTCTTGGCATCACTGCCGGGGTTGTTGGTGCTCTTTTGAATCAGCACATTATTTTTGGCATAGGTTTTACTCCACATACCCTCCAATTTATAACCGGGCTTGCAGGGCTGCAGTGAGGGTGCCCTGCAACACATTGGCTTGGACTCAAAATCCAGGTCTTCCACATTGCTTTCAAGAAGCTTCCGACTAAGTCACTAAAGCAGATTGATGAGTCTCAAAAATGGTCGGTTTTTCACCCACCATCTGGAAGACGGGTTCGTTTCCCATCCAATGCCCAAACCCCAGCCACTGTGCAGTGCAGTGCCGGGCCCAAGCCCAGATAAAATGGGAGGGTTGAGTCAGGAAGGGCATCCGGCGTAAAAACCTGTTCCAGGTTGTGTTTGCGGAGCGCATGATCCACTGTGGCGACCCTTCGACGGGAACAGACAAATGACAAACAATAGCAACACTACTGCTACTACTAAATGAACTTTCTAAGTTTCTCAGCTTAGCGCTACTGCATAAGTGCTATGTAATGTATTTAAAATGTCTTACTTTTAATATTATTTGCATACTAAGGAGACACTTTAAAGTCTTTATGAGGTCATCGGTAAAGCTGAAATTGCAGTTTATTGCTCAAGTGTTAATGAGATTCAGTTTGCTTATCTTTTCTTCGGAAAGCAGGTGTTGTTCTAACTGATGGTTTTGTATGTGTGTGTGTGTGTGTGTGTGTGTGTGTATTTTCAGTTGGCTGGGTTCATCTACGCCTGTTATGTGGTGAAACTCATTTCAGAAGAGGAAGACAGCTGTAAGTATGAGTTCGGAGGCTGAGTTCTATGATTTTACATATCTTTTGTCTGTGTGATCTCTCTCTCTCTCTCTCTCTCTCTCGCTCTCTGTCTCTTTGTCTATTTTTAACCCAGGATAACAAGATTCTATAGATACAGTTTTACTCAGTATATTGAGCTGCTTTTGAAGTGACTCCCCTGTGCAGTAGGCAGACGACGCCTCTCCCAGCATGCAGTGCACATAAAAGTACTGGAGTCCCTCTTTTTTTTTTTTTTTTACTTGTGGAGAAGTGTATATTTACATGTTGTGTTGCACCGAAACATCGGCATAGACATTTCTCCTAGAGCCGGATCTTTAGCCTAGTTTCAACGACCCAGCATGCATTTGGATTTAGACATTGGCCAGTTTAAAAGATTGCTTTTATCGATTGTATACTCCCGGCTCGTGGGCGCTTGCTTTAAAGGGCGTGCACGGGAAACAATCCCATTTGTTATATCCAGACGCTGTGCTGCACTCGCAGTGCCTTTACGAGACATGAATTATTCTCTTTAGCCGCCGTCCCATTTCACTCGGACGAGCGAGCACGATAATTAGGACAGAGGTTTGTTTGGTGTTCCCCTGATTTATAATTAATATTTATTGCTTCGAGACATCTGTAACTCTGAGGGGTTTTTTTATGGTGCTGGGATGTCGCGGTAGAAATGTGGCTAGGAACGAAAAATGTGTTAGATCAATAATTCTCAAGTCGAACTCCTGATGTTGTCTGGTCTTGTCTCTCACTCATCACCACGCAACACATAGAGAGAGAGAGAGAGAGATGGATGCATGGATAGACTCCATTTAGCAACCTGACTAGCCTCTTTTGTGCCTTCTCCATGTATTTTCCCAACATTGCTTTGTTTCATAATCAGAACCATTAAGAGCATGTGCAATTAGGCACATCCGCCACTCTTTCAGTACACACACTGACTCCACTCCTGCAGACATATACATCGTGCCAGGATAAAAATAAACAGCGTGTATTCAGGCAGGTAACGCAACCATACAATTATCAAGCAAGAGAATTTTATGCTTGATACTTGTATGGTTGCGTTACTAATTTAGATAAATAATTTCACCTACAGTCATAATACCGTATATGATGTGTTCACAGTGTGCATAAAATCTGTATAGAAAAAACTCACCAGCATCACCTGCCTGAATACACGCTATTTATTTTTATCCTGGCACGATGCCTATGGTAAACATGTGTAGTTATAGGCTTTATAATTTTCAAGTTTCAAGTTTTATTGTCATATGCACAGTAAAGAAACATGTTCCCTGTATACAATGAAATTCTTCCTTTGCTGTCCCCCCCAATGAATGCAGCTAAAAAAAAAAGAATATAAATATTTTCTTTTATGCTTATTTTTTACATACTACATTGTAAAATTAGAATGAAAAGAAGCAAGCACATGAACACGGCACACACTTTATTGAAACAAACCAGGCCAGAAGTTATAATACGAGGGGCGTTCGATTCAAATTGATGACATTTCTTGTGAAAAGAGGAGTAAAACCGATCGACTTTTACAGAAGACTTCAAGGAGGGTATGCTGATGAGACTCGCAGTAAAACATTTGAATGGCGCAAAAGTTTTAAATATTTCCCTGGATGACGAACCCCGGTTGAAGCGGCTCGGACCCCACTGTAGTTGTTCCCATGAACATTCAGCAAGTGGAACGCCCGGTCCTTGAAAATCATTGGATAACATCTCACCAACTTGTGTGAACTGTACATACAATCTTTCACCAACACCACTTGCACATCACAGGAACTCAGCCTGGTGTTATTGCCACATCCCCCGTATAGTCCTGACCTCGCTCCAAGCCATTTCCACATGTTTGGGCCATTAAATGAGTTCCTGGCAGGCCAGCGTTTCAGACAGGAAGCAGGCAGTCCGATCACGGCACTAAGGAAACTAAGAAACCGTTCTACCTTGATGGTGTCCTCGCACTAATGAAAAACTGGGATAAGTGCATTAGTGTAGTAGGGGATTATATAGAGAAATAAAGATACAACTGTGTGTCTTTACAGACAATCAAAAGTCCCAGTTTGACTCGAACGCCCCTATTAAGTATCTCTAATTTTATATCAAAAATTTTCCATACACTGATATATAAAAAAAAAAAAAACTAAGGGCTTTATTAAAAATGCTGCAGAGGAAATACAGTTTGTTCAAACAATCGTAATTTTGTCTTATGAACTTCTGTGTTGTTAATACAGCGGTAAGTTCATTTTCCCTGAGTTGTAAATAAAATCTTCTCCTCTTGTACAAACAGAATGTAATTCAATCAGCACACATTATGCCCGCTGCCGAATAATGGCGTCTTCATCAGCGGCGACGAGAGATTCTGGGGAAATGTGCGTAATTGAAAATCTCTCCTCCCAATCACTGCAGGTTTGTGTAGCGTGAGCGCGGGCGCGTGCTGTAGAGTGATTACATCCCGTCGAGGGCATATTGCGAGGTTTGATTTCCTCCGCTAGGGATTGTTGGGGCTCTCTGTACCTTGACCCTTTCACTCTGAAATAATACCGTTATAGAATCTCCGCATCCCCGTGTGAACGCAGAAGATATCTATGGCTAATCAGGCAGCCATATTAGCTCTTTGTCTGCTAATTAATATGGCGAACCAAGCACCTTTGCAGAGGTAATGAACGGTTTAAACCAATCAACATGCCCGCCATGTAATTACAACAACTGCCGAGAGTAATGTGGCGAGGTCCTATTAAGGAAAAGATTGCAAAATAATTTAAATAATTCAACCTCGAAATATATAAAAAAAAAAGTGGAACAGACCAGGAGAGGAAGCCGCTCTCAGCTTGTTCACGGTGCTGGGAACAATCTTTGCATGCGTAACAAGCGAATTAGGCTGCGCGCCTCCTTTGGGAATACGCAATCAGATTTTTTTTTTTTGCCATCATCGAGCTAGCATCTAACTAATGATTAGCATTGTGCTGTGCACAGTTTACAAATCCGGCACAGGGCGAGACAAAACAACGAGGCCCATGAAGCACGCGGAGAAGCGATGGGTGCTTCAATTTCCAGCTAATTTCCCAAGCCTTGCCTCCAAACCCATGATCCGCCGCTTTAGTAGAGTCAATAGATCTTCCAGCCAGGAGCCATTTAGCCATTTAGCAGTGTTGGGAAAAAAATGAAAGGAGGTGTTGTAGGAGCATATTAGCATTTGGCCTTACAGACATAATACATGATAAGAACATACGAGAAGAGGGTCGAGTCTATACTCATTTCCACACTTCGTTTCAGCTTGAGTTGAAACCGAACATTATGTCATGTTATTCAATTCTGTCTGCTTTTCTTCAGGCTCATTAAATTTATTAGTGCTAATTTAAATTGCCGGGATAATGCAGGCATCGAGGAGCTGGCTGTCCAATTTATGTAGTTAGGAGCTCTCTGGTAGCTTTTCCCCAATCACTGCTGCTCAGTGAACCAGCAAACCTTTTAAAGAGCTGGCCCTTGTTGCCACCGAATCAGTACATGATACAATAATATTAGGGGTTTTTACAAATATTACTGTACAGCTTGCCTTTAGGACCGAATCTTTATCATATAGAATCACATCGTAATACATGCACATGTGCGGGGTGGTTTTCTGATGTAGTTTTGTTAGGATTAGCATGGAAGATCCTTTTCGGTTTCTTAGAATTGTTAAAAAAAAAAAAAAAAAACATGCATTAATTTCTCTTAGTAAAACCTCGTTCACAAATATTCTTACAAAAGACGGATTTGTACAAATCTCCCTGGTGCTACAACGTCTGTGACGGGAGTCACAGTTTTCTACAGCTTCCTTAGGACTTATTTCTTAAGAACAAATTAAGGCATTCTTGAGAAAAACAGTTACTTTTCTATCACCTTAGTTGCCTTAGGACCTTCCTACAGCCTACATAAGTCGATCTTATGAAGATTTTTTGTTTTAAGGTGCTCGTACAGCACTCATATGTGCAACTTATGGCACTCTCAAGTGGTTTTTCGGGACATCTCTTGTCTGTCGGAACTGCCGGCCATCCACTCTCTACTTCTACAAAGTTGACTGATGCGCAACTCGTGAACAACTTAATGTGTTCTTGCGGCATACCTACAGCTACCATAGGAATGTGGGCTTCTGGAAATGTGTCATGAATCTAAATGATCCACAAACATCATACGTTGTTGTTAGTTGGCTCTAAGAAGAGTGGATTTCATGCCACGTTCTGAGAAAATCTTGGACAAGACCATCGACCTGGCCATGAACTAACGACCAGGTTACAAACGCTGAATTTTTCATAAGGCCTCCTTAAGAAGACCATGTGAAATGCTCGAAAAAATCATTCGTACAGTGTTAGGAGCAGTTCGTATGGTTGTTTGTGACCGCTGCTTAAGTTCTTCATCCTGGTCAGGGTTAGCCTGTCCCAGGAACACTCGAGGTGGGGATGCTACACTCTGGATGGGATGCTAGTCTATCACTTCAAATAGTAATGTATTACAGTGGAAAGTGAAAATATCTTAAATCTAGTTGAATTGATCTAAAGTTCCTAATTATAAGATTCATTATAAGATTAGTAACATTACTATTTCTTGTTCATCTTAAGTGTAAAGGATGTCTATAGCAAAACAAATCTTATCCTGACATCTGACTTTTTTTCACAATACACAATATGTGTTGTTATGTTTAGCAAGAAAAACCTGCAGAACTCCACTGAAAGACAGTTCAGAATCATACCCCTGAACCTATGAGACATCATCTACCCTTTTCATTTTTTGAATGGAGATCTAGTGACAAGCTAGAACTGGTTCTTGGTTGAAAATCTGGAGCATTTCAGTGCACAATGTAGTTAAAGCAGTGTGGATTGATCTAAGATAAGACCTCACCACAGCCCTAGACAGAGGGTTCCTCTTGTGTTCTTTGACTAGATGACAGGTCTTTGCATGACATGATGGGAGAAATGCTGGACAACCTGTTGTATCTTCTTCCAGAAGATAAATGCCAAAGAGCAAAGGGGTTTGTTGGGTTTTTACTTTTCTTTCCCAAGGTTTCAATGTTAAACCTTAAAACGGTTCCCTTTAGGAACGAGTTTCCTGTTAGAACCTCTTAAGAATGCTGAAGAAATCAACCATGCAAGGAACGCTTGTGGAAAGCGATGCAGTTTCCATAAAAATGCACAATTATGGCTGGATTTTTGCATCTCATGTTGCCGACACTGATCAGACCATTAGGTTTAATTTCATAAAGAGTCTATTATGGTGTGGATTATAGGCTTTGTGGGTGTCTTCCTTCCCTAAATCTGCTCTCTGAACACTAATCATCCTCAAACTGTGCTTCTTCTTGTGTTAGCCATGCTCGGGAGATGAGCACAGTTAATTGTGCATCTTATCTTGAGGGGTTCCTTTGGAAAGCCGCCCTTGTGATAAACACAGTGGATCTTAATCGCACTTTACTACCCCTGGGTCTTTGTGGTAAAGGCTGAAACAACTGGCCAGCTGCTGCTGCTGGCGGTCCATGACTGATCCTGTCAGCCTGTGCTATTTTAGGCTGTCTGCTACTCCAGAGGAGCTCCGTGCCCACAAATATCACACCCTCACAGCCCTGCACAGGCTTCAGACACTGACCAGGACTATTACACACATGGATACACACAGACACAAACACACACCATAACTTACTGACTCACTCAGACGAACACTCGCACGGGACCATAGTGATAACGGATGAAATTAAATAAAGGCTAAAAAAAAAAAATGATGTGTTTGCTGTTTGAGGAAAATATTCGATGACCATGTGCTGTGATCAGCCCATTGTGAAGCGGGGTGACTTTTAGCACGCTGAGGTTGATTATTTTCCTGTATTTGTACATCCTAAAGCTTTTTATACCTCTTATCCCAGAGCAAATTGTTAGTGATTACATTTTGTATTTTGTAAGAACGACACGTCATATTTACAGTCACATGTAACATAAAAATATAAATCTTACAAATGTTGCATAAACATGAATGCTTTAACATTCTTCTTTCACATTTTGTTGAAAAAAAGAGACACCTTTAGTTTTGTTTTTGAAGCATCCAGTGCCAAGAGGAATCGTAAATTAAGGTTAAATATGGTTAAGTGTCTATTTATTTCATATTTTTACTTCACTTACTGTCCATGTCTTTTCTAAATGTTTTGATTGGTTTTATATGCAAAGAAATATGATTATAGTGTTGGAAATTGCTAATATTGATAATATGTTTGGGTGTCTGGAAGGGATTACCTGCATTTACATTATTCCCTATGAGAAAATACCTTTCGCAATATGAAATTTCACCTTAAGAACCCGCATCATGGCAATTTTACAATTGTTAAATAACAGTACATTTGTCTAACAGATATAATAACAGATTATGTAGGGTGTCTATAGTGTAGAGTCCAGAGTAGAAAGATATCAGAGTTCATCATCACTATAAATCAGAGTTCATCATCACTATGGAGTAATTGTTTTTGTTAGTAACCAACTCCTTTTCTTGTCTGTTTCTATTTTTCAGTCGACTTTATAGGTGGCTTCGACTCATACGGGTACCAAGGACCACAGAAGACATCTCATTTGCAACTACAACCAATGTATATGTAAGTAGTGGAAATGCCAAAATTAGCACCTACAAGTCCTTAAACATCCCATTGTTCCTGCTTCTTACTCTTATTATCCGTTTAAGGGGAAATAAAACTCCTAAAAAGCATTCAGGGTTCTCGGTTTGCTTGGATTGTCGAGTATAAATCCTCCTATTAAGAGCTTATGGAGATACAGTGCCAGTAACGTTCCAGTTCCCATTTTACAGTAACTCTGCTATTGATGTTTGTATGAAAATGTCGGACTGGTACTGGATGTGTTTATCATATCATATCAGATGCATCGACTCTGTTTGGACGTAGTGAAGAATCACAGTGACAAACGATGAGAGAGACCTGAAGTTCACTGTATGATCAATAAGAAATAATATCACTGTTGGCCCAGCTCTGTTAATAGTCTGGGTCAACACGAAGAGAGCCGGGATTGTTTTCCCAGTCTCTGCTGACAGCTTAAAAGTTTATGAGGATGTGGCTGGTTGCACTGGGGTGCTTTTGGTTAGCTCTGGGAGATTTGAAGGGATTTGGTTTATTGACACAGATACAACATAGATAGTTTTATATACGTACTGTACACTGAGGATAAGTCTCAGTACTTAGTGAGCTGTCTATATTAGTGCAGGGTTTTTTTTCTCTTTTTTTTTTTTTTTTGGAGGTGAGAAATAAAATCACCATGTGATCTGTACAATTAATTTCATGCATGAAGTGTACTGTAATCAACCGATCTTAATCTCCATATTAACATATTAACTTTCACAGGCATAGGCAATAATTTTTTTTAAAAAACTGCACGACATGTCACCGAGAAATAACATCTTTACTTATAAAACTACAGTAGATCTTGCTTCCTTTCTTTATTCTCCTCTTGCATCTAACGTTTCATCAGCTGTCACTTCAATATCTCTACACACACAGAGTATCTAGCAGGGTAATAGCTTTCAAACTGAAACGGGGGGGACGGAATGCATTATTCCAGTCGATTAATCCTGTATATAACAAACAGTTGCCAATAAAAATAAATAAATTCAGACTAAATAAAACCAAGTGACATATCGGTTCGACATCCGGAGCTGTTAGGAATCGTAATAATGGCTTTCTTCAACTTTCTTGAGAGTCATTATGGTCATTATAAAGACCGCCATTACAGAGAAATTACGGCACAAAACATGTTATTAGACATGTATATAATCAGCTGCACTGTGTGTATTTTGTTAATCCTTAACGAATACGTGCTCGGAGAGGTCGGGAACGGGGTTCGAACGCAAAATGCCAAGCCCTACTGTAGATACACCTCTATTCTACAAACAAGAAAAGAACGCTGTCTTTGTTAAATATAAGAATATATTAGATAGAACTATGATTTTTATATAGTTTGCATAAAACGTCAAGCCTCAAGGTTTTCAGGCGCGATCCAATGTCTATAATCAGTATTTACAGTATAGTAAAGGAATAAAAGCAATAGAACTGATTTGCATGGTTTGAATCAAGCATAAGACTTAACATGCAATTAAATAATTAAGCCTCAAATTTATACTGAAAAGTCAGTTAGATACTGTAGTACAGTAGATCTAAGGTATAGCTCCTAACATGCTACCTTCCTTCATCAGCCTATACATTGTGCCTGGGGAAAACTAGTTCCATATGCTCTCATCACATCACACATGGTTTATAATAAGATGCCTGATAAGGACAAATGTAAAGTGATGATGTAGCTAATATCTGTCATGGGTCTAGCTGGTGGTAGTGCTAGACCGGCTGATGGTGTTGCCGTGGGCATGAAGGTAGGCATGTACGCAGAGGGGGGTAACAGAAAGAGTCTTTATTTATAAACAGACAACTCAAAAACAGAACAAAGGAACTAAAACAACAAACTCAAACTAAAACTAGGGCTCAGGAAAAACACAGGAACAGGAAGGGATCTGCACACAGGGAACCAGGAGCTGACACAGGGAACCAGGAGCTGACACAGGGACTAGGGATGAGGAAACATGGAGCTGGAGCTAACTAAGACACAGAGGGGAACTAAAGACAGGGACTGGAGACTGGAGGCACAGAGACTGGAGAGACAGGACTAGACAGAGACAGGAGAGACAGGAGACTGGAGACAGAGACAGGGAGACAGGACTGGAGACAGGAGACTGGCTAGACAGGAGACAGGGCTAGACAGGAGACAGGGCTAGGGGCACAGAGACTGACAGGAACTAGACTAGCTGGGTTAGTGAGGTTAGTACGCTACATGTTGTACTGGGGACACTGGAGGCTGACCTAACCGGGTTAGTGGCTAATAGTGTTAGTACTGACCTAGGGGACCGGAAGACAAAAGGCAGGGCACACATGAGGCTATACCAAACTAGCGGCCAACCTACTAGTGACCAGAACCACTAGCAGTCACTCCCACTAGAGATTAGCCTACTGGAGGCTAACCCTACTAGGGGCTAACCCTACTAGCCATCAAGGCCTACTAGCGGCTAACCCTGCTAATGGCTAAGCACTCATGTGGCTACACATACAAGGGAAAAGACCAGAAGGCAAAACAGTACTTACACAGGACACAGGAGGAGACACAGCCTAACTACACAGTGAACAAAGCAGCTCCATGAATCCACAGACACAAGGAACATCAAGAAAACAAAACTAGAGCCCTCTGATAACTAAGGTTACAAAACATAAATCAAATATAAACTCAAAGTAACAAAAAGGAATGCCCACATGATGGTAATCCAGACAAACAAACAAACACCAACAGACACTCAGACAATCACAAACAATGCTCGACCCAGTTTCCCAGAACAAACTGCTATTTATAGAAGGTTTTAATGAGACACCTCAGTTCAGGTGAGCCTCATCACCTGACTGAGGTGCCTTCTGGGAAACTGAGTCAACCAACAGGAACTACACACAAAGACAGACAGACATGAACAGTGACCTCTAGTGGAGGTTCCTAACAGTACCCCCCCCCTTAAAAACGCTCCTCCGGAGCGTTACCGGAGGTCCCCATTGTCTTGAGTCATTTCACCCGACTTACGACGCCGACGAGCTGGTTCCCCGAGCAGGATGGGAAGGCGGGCGGAACTGGAATGCCGCCGAAGCCAGGCACCGGAGGCAGTCTCGGGTCTGCCCTTGATGCTTGGCAGCGGAGGCGGCAATGGCCCGTTCTCGGGGTGGTAGACTTGACGCCGAAGCCGGGTGGTGGATGTGGGACCTCATTGACACTCTGGATGGGAAGGGGGGGAATCCCCCACTGAGGCACTGGATGACGGAGCCTCCCCGTGAGGCTCGGAGACGAAGGGGTGGAGCCTCCCCGTGAGGCCCGGAGACGAAGGGGTGGAGCCTCCCCGTGAGGCCCGGAGACGAAGGGGTGGAGCCTCCCCGTGAGGCCCTGGAACGGAGCTTTGCGGCCTCCCCGTGAGGCCCTGGAACGGAGCTTTGCGGCCTCCCCGTGAGGCCCTGGAACGGAGCTTTGCGGCCTCCCCGTGAGGCCCTGGAACGGAGCTTTGCGGCCTCCCCGTGAGGCCCTGGAACGGAGCTTTGCGGCCTCCCCGTGAGGCCCTGGAACGGAGCTTTGCGGCCTCCCCGTGAGGAGGGGTGATGACCTGACTGAGGTGCCTTCTGGGAAACTGAGTCAACCAACAGGAACTACACACAAAGACAGACAGACATGAACAGTGACCTCTAGTGGAGGTTCCTAACAATATCTGGGAGTTCTGAGCACACAGTTTATCATCCTGTACTGTATGTCATCAGTATATATCAATATACTGAGACCTAAACCAAATCTATGTGTACAGTTCTATGCAAAAGTCTTGAGCTAGAGCCAGACTTTCTTGTATTTAAACGTAGTTTTGAGGAATAGTTCTCCAATCTTCTTAAATATTTTTTTTTCCTTTTTTTGTTTTGGCTCTCATTTTGGGCAGGTTTTTGGTCATTTTCAGTCCCAGAGTAATGTTTTTGTTTGTTAAGCCATACAGTGAATTATGAATTATTTACTCTAACCCGCGAGTCGCAGGGGGCCTGGAGCCTATCCCGGGAGACTTAAGGCATTTAGAGCTGGGTACACACTGGGTGGGGTGCTAATTTATCGCCGGGCACACATGCATACACACCCTCACACACTACAGGCAAGCTGGGAAGTTAGCCTAATCTGCTTTCAAGCTTTGGACTGTCGGAGGAAACCGGAGTACCTGGAGGAAACCCACCAAGCAGGGAGAGAACATGCAAACTCCACGTACTCGAGGTGGGAAGCAAACCTGGACCCTGGAGGTGCAAGGCGACAGTGCTAACCACTATGCCAATGTGCTACCGACTTTATTCAAACATAAACAAAAAATTCAACTCAAGGCATAGAAAAGCGATAACGAGGTGCAGATGATGACAGATGATCAGGCCAGTGATTAGTATACTGGTGATGCTGAATGCTGAGTGGTTGGAACAGACGAGAGGGGAAATGAGGTCGCTGCTGAGGTTGTTACCTAAACAACCAATTGTTAAATTGTATCTTTAGGCATTTTGCAGCATGACGTTTGAAGACCTTTCCTCAGTTCTGTATACTACTTATTTTCGTTGGGTATCATAGGTATTTTTGATATAAAATGAAAAACATTTTTTTCTTTAATCGTTTTTCTTTAGTGAATCTATTATCAACCTTAATTTTTACTGTATTAAGGCTAAACATGACATTACATATTGTGTATTATGAACACATCAGGAGGTCAGGATTTGATTTATTTTGCCATAGACATCCTTTATATCCAGAGATCTGGTTGATTTGCAAAGTTAGAGATTCAATGCCTTAGTGTATGACATGGTGTTGATTTCACCCAAAGTCACCTCTCTGGACAAACCCTGTAACTGGCACCGTCCCTCTGGTATGGAAACACATGGCAGGTGTTCACAACATGCTTGGCGTGTGAATGACTTTGACAGCAGTCAGCCATTTTTTGAGCAGACCGCTCCCTCGGCTGAGCTTGACCCGCTTGGCATTCAGCCATGCCAGGATCTCGGTGCAGGATGGGATGGCACATATGGCTGTGAAGAGAGGTGGGGCTGCCATGACTCACCTTCAGGCACTGTAAGGGTCGAACAGTTACTCCCAGTTGAACCAGCTCCGATTATGAACTGTGTGTGAGGTAACAAGAGCCAGGTGAAGTGCGCACATGGAACTCGCTGTGTTTTCCCACAGGCACAGCGGGCTGGCTGTTGAGAGGAAAAAAGCATGTCAAGTTATCTTCGGGTGTGGGCAATGTCAGTATTTCACTTGTTCCGATTTAACTTTAAGTCAGTGAATGAAGAAACTCAATTCTTTGTTCAAGGAGTAACAGTCAGTATGGATGTTTAGGATTCAAGGCTAAATCGTTAAAGGTTAGTGGTTGTGTCTAGTTCTCTACTAAGCAACTAGGCATTCTTTCAAAAGTAATATCGCTTCATTTCTAAGGTCTTTCACCATCCTAAACTTGTAGCTGTAAGTTTTAAAGGGCACATATTATGGAAAATGAGTCTCCAGTCTGTGTGTACAAAAAAAAAAAAAAACAGAGAGATGTGACCTCATAGAAGAAAAGCTTGTTGCTCTGCTGTTCTCAGTGGGGGCGTGGCTCAGCAATAGCTTATTTACATAGACAATGAAACAGCATGTCTGGAGGAAGAGTGAAACAGACAGTTTGTGAATTTTAAATTGTAGATTAAAACCTCTGCATATGTTTTAATCCGTTCCATTCCAGATTAAGCAAGTTCTTAAGGTGAAATTCCATATTGCGAAACGCATTTTCCCATAGGAAATAATGTAAATTCAGATAATCCGTTCCAGACACCTAGAAATATTACCGATATTACCAATTTCCATATTTCTGCATATAAACCACTCAAAACATTTAGATGTATAAGATGTAAATGAACTAAATTATGAAATAAATAGACATTAAACCTCTTGGTACCGGCTGGTTTAAAAACCAAACTGAAAGCGGCTCCCTTTTCTTCTTGCTAGCGTCATTGCTAACATTCTACTGTATGGACCTGTGGTACTATGTCTTCACTAAATCTTGCACAAAATGCAAAAAAAAAAAAAAAAGAAAAATACACACAAAAAAACTCGTTTCACTTGGCTTTCCACAGATGCAAAAAGTTTGTATCAGCTATCGGAAGTACGCGCAAAAAAAAAGAAAAGAAAAGAAAAAAGCTTTGTATGCCGAGAAGTATTCTTGCAAAGTTTCAGTTCTTATAACTAAAATTTGTAAGTTCGTATGCAAAGGTACCATTGCACTAAAATGTGGGACATTTGATTACTTCTTAGCTACATTACCCTGTGTTTAAAATCTTTGATTTCTCCTCCCAGACTTTGTTTTTGCAAACTCACAAAGACAGCCGAAAGGTGTTCAGGATTTTTTTTTATCATTATCTTACTATACATTACAAGCTCTTCTACAATCCAGGATTAGAAAGATGGCATTGGATTAAGCAAATCTGACAGGACAGCTGCAAATAGATTAATGTTAATAGTAAAACGTGACCAATAGTGAAAATTTTATTTATTTATTAAGTCCATTTTCTAACGCCGAGATCATGTGATCACGGAGCTTGTTAAAGAATTTGGCCAAGATTACATTGGGATCATTGTACAGCGTGACAAGTCTGCTGTAATCACACAGTATTCAAATCAGCTTTAGGACACAAGTAAAGCAGTAAACATCTGTGCACGAGCTTCACTTCCAGCTTCCCCAGTTGCCAGGAAAGGCTAAAGTAAATAGGTTTCTGGTTCTGTAATAAATTATAACAGCTCGTGCAATTCCCAGATCCATCCGTCCTTGTCTGCAGAGAACATCTGCCTTAAAATTGGGATTAATGAGGATTATGTCTATTCAGGAAATGTAAAAATAAATAAATAAATAAATAAATAAATAAATAAGGGGATTAATCTAGGGATGAGGCGCACAACCTCACTCGCGTGAATCCTTATCTCTGCATTTGTGTGATTTGTTATTACAGATGCACTGCATATATTGCGTATAAGATTGCGTCAGTCGTTTGTAATTTGGCTGACCGAATCGTTTTTTCACATGTCATATTTACTTCTACTGAATCTCCAAGATTTGGACTGTGTTATGTTTAGGGGAGTTGAATAGCGTGTTTTACTTTAATGTGTACGGAGAAAGCACAGTGCAGTGAAAATACGTGGCAGTTATACAGTATATATTTCGCAGTGTTAAAATGGAAAAGGTCACATGTCCAGTAATTAGCCAGAAGGGAAAAGGGCAGGCAGATGAGCAAACCTGAATGTAAATGAGGCTCGAAACAAAACAAAACTCAACAACAACAAAAAAAAAAGTTCCAGTGAAACAAGCCCACAGATCACGAGTTATATTCGTGCTCAACTTTAGGAAACAATTTAAATTATTTACTTTTTCTTAAGGTGTTATGATCAGAGGTTACATTGGAATATAAGAGGAGGCCCAGCGCTGCTGATAATCTATATCCCCACTACCCCCTGAACGCCCCCCCCCCCCCAAACCCCCGCGACCACCCCACGCCCGACCATGCAGGAATAAGAGAAAGTCTATATGTATCGAATAAAATGTTTTTGTGTGTGTGGGCTGATGCCGGAAAATAATTAACAACAGTCTGGTGTGGAAAACAATCTAATAACAATGTTCTTACAAAAGTAGGTACAGTATAGGAGCATCCGATAGTAATGACTTTTCTACTCAATATCATATATTTCCCAGCTCTAGCAGGAACGGTACTTTTTAATTTACACCCTATTATAAGAAGTTCTTAACACTGATATCTTGGAAATGTTTTCAAACTTTTTGTTGTGTATTATTATTGTTATTATTATTTTCCATCCATCTATTATCTGTACTGCTTGGAGGCTACAGTATACCAGGGTACTTAGGATACAAGGCGGTGGACTCTCTGGATGGGGTGCCAACTCATCGCAGGGCACACATGCACACACACACACACACACACACACACACACACACACACACACACACACACACACACTCACATACCGAATCACACAACAACAGGAAATTTGAAAATACAACATGTATTGGTATTGGTAGAGACAGACATGTCTCTACGGTTTTGCTTTAATTTTCCTATGTAATAAAGTTCATATACATTTTGTTTCAATTATTTTTTTTATTTTATTTTATTTTAATATATCTAGTTACTTTTCAGCCACCCTGTATTCTATGAATGTACAAGATTTAGTAACAACATGAAAGTTAGCAAGGACGGTATCAAGAAGAAAAGAGAGCCGCTTTTAGTGGAAATTAAGAAAATATCATTGTTAAAAAAGCAGCCTATGAGGTTTAATGTCTATTTATTTCATATTTTATTCATTTACATGTCTTTACTAAATGTTTTTATAGTTTTTATATGATTATGGTGATGGAAATTGGTAATATTGGTAATACTTTTTGTTGGCTGGATGGATTATCTGCATTTATGTTATTTCCTATGGAATTTCCGTTTTGCAATATGAAATTTCTCCTTAAGAACTCGCCTCTGAAAGGGATTAAATTTGTGTTCTGAGGCTCCGATGTAGTTATATATATATTTTCTCAGTTGTGTTTGTGTTTTTAGTTGTGTCAATTCCAACCTGAAAGCCAAGCAAAGTTAGTTCATATACAGGGTGGGTGAAAATTAACTAGACTAGATATTATTTAATGGCTATAGAACTTGTACTGTTACTTGTACAGCTACCAACCAGGCAGGGCACAGGCTAACACATGCTTCCTCCAGGCATCCGTGAAGCTGCAGACTGCATCTTTTTTTAATTTAGGGAGCGGCATAACACACTTGGAGGAAAGCGCTATCTGACTGCTTACATTTGATTGGCTAGTGCAAGTGTGCCATCCCTCAACCCCCTGGATAGCTGTAGCGTCACCCAGGATTAATAATAATAATAATTATTATTATTAGTAGTAGTAGTAGTAGTAGTAGTAGTATTAGTATTAGTATTATTT
Organism: Clarias magur; assembly: GCA_013621035.1. NCBI lineage: Eukaryota > Metazoa > Chordata > Actinopteri > Siluriformes > Clariidae > Clarias > Clarias magur. Next base: position 3,926,807 of record QNUK01000026.1, read on the forward strand.
AACTTGTTATTATTATTATTATTATTTATTATACCAACAATGTTATTATTATATTATTAGCTTGGTGTGCCATCCTCAAACCCTTGGATAGCTGTAGCGTAGGAATAATAATAATAATAATAATAATAATAATATTATTATTATTATTATTATTATTATTATTATTATTATTATTTTACTTATTATTATTATTATTATTATTATTACTTGCATAACCCCTGATAGCTGTAGCCACTTAATAATTATTATTATTATTATTATTATTATTATATACAATATTATTAATTATTATTATTAGCTTTTTCTTTAAAGATTTGTTTTTTTTATGTAAGACTGAAGTTGTAAACATTCCTACAACTCATTTTAAATCTATTAAACACTCTCAGGAATAAAACCTTCCCTAATGTCCTTGTCTAACTGTTGACCTTGTGAAAATCAGGATGCAAACCCATATCCGAGCTATTAAATCAGTATTACAGCTGAATTCATTTTACAATGTAATGTTTATGCAGCGACTCGAAAAAATAAACATTTTACTACAAGTCTGCGTCATGATATTAATTTTAGATGTATTCACCTGGAAAGTGCCTGTTTTATTGAAATGAGACTTGTAATTAACCTGAGCAGTTCAGGGTGAGGGGAGTTTCGGGGCAGAGTCTTACTGTAACAGCTGGACGACCACCAGTGCACCAGTTCCTGACTAGCAGGCTGGTGAGTTCAAATTCCAGGACTAAGTGAGAGAGCAAGTGGCCCTGGGGCCCTGAGCAAGGTCCTTAACCCTGAAACGGATTCTGTATTCTGTATATATTTGCCAAAATAATAATTTAGACTGCGATGTATTAAATGCTATAAGTAAGACATTCCTCAAGGGGTATTTGAACAATGGTTTAACATTCCTTAAAAAGTGTCCGCTTGGATGTTTGACCTACAATCTACTCTTTCCTTCAAAGAGAAAAAGCACCCTTGAGGATGTTTAGGACGTAAGCTTTTTGTCTATGAGTGTATTGTTTTTTGCAGTACTTACTTTGTCTCTCTCTCTCTGTGTGTCTCTTTCTGTCTCTGTCTCTCTCTCCAGGTCAAAGTAACAAGGACAAACTGCCTTATGAACCAATCAAATGATGAACTGCTGTGTCAACCTTTCGTCTTTTTACGTAAATGTCTTAATATGATAGTGTCTTAAGAACTTCTAGATGAACGCGGGATGTGGCACGTTTACCAGTCAACAACTGGGCAAAACTCGACAGAAGGAACTGGATTTTTCTGCCGTTCCCAATCTGGTGCTTCGTGTCCGGTCTGGCTGGTTTAATCAGGAACAACAGCGCCATCCTGTGGACAAGACAAGATGCTCTCTTCTTCCTTTGACGGCAGAAACACAAACGGACACAGGGGTTATATATATATATATATATATATATATATATATATATATATATATAAAAGAGCAAGCCGGCATTCATCTCTGAGGACATCAGCACCAGGGATGAACCCTGACGTCGAAGAGCGCTGCGTTCCGATAGACTCCGTTACTAAAACTCACTTAACGAATGTCCTGTAAATGGTCAGAAATGGCTTTAGTCATCTGATGTAGTGCTGAGTGGTTGATAGAGTAAATTAAGGAGAATTATACATGCGTGTTTACATACGGTGACTCCAGTCATTGGAACACCTTTACTAGGTTGTCCTTATGTCAGATAACTGTACTCCGAACATGTTTTTAATCTGTATTATGGATGTTTTCATCTTGAAAGTGCCAAGAACAGCTCCTACGAACCCGAAACTGCCCAGAGATTTTCAACAGCAGCCAAAAAATAAATATATCACTTATGACCCATCGATCCCATCCGCCAGTCGGCCACGCCCATCGTCCGCAGATCAGCTGTATTTGTTGCATGAGGTGTCATGTTGAACCGCGTATTTAATCGGTGACAGCAGGAATGAGCCGAGCCTTCCTCTAGCTGGCCTCGAAAGGTTCTGTGAATGTTGTGCTTTCTAAGACGGTGTTCAGTCTCGTGAAGAAGGATTCGCAGAGAAAACCTACACAAAGTTTTTTTTTTCTTTCCTTTTCTTTCTTTCTTTCCTAACATGTGTTCCAGTCTTTTTCTATTAGACTAATAATTTGTTGTAAAGGTGGGCCTTTCTGTTTAACTGTATATAAACATCTGGAGAGAGTAAAGCTGAACTGTTTTTCAGTAATGTGATGTAAGAGGAGTGTGTGTGTGTGTGTGTGTGTGTGGTAGAGTTTGTGCTGTGACCAAATGTGCTTTTTTTGTGTGTAGTTGCCACTGCAGGAACCTACGAGGAAGCCTGAAAGCGTGTGTGCTTGCTCTGCAGAATTGTTCCTTTGACGTCACAAAACTAACAGCATTAGTTTTAGGCCATTAACAAGCTGCGCGCACACGCGCCCCAGACAAATCATTTAAAACACACAGCCATTTGCTTCTTTTTCTTTCTTTTCTTTCTTTTCTTTTACCTCCCAAGTGTACTGAATGGCCTTTTCTGGAAAGTCTATTAACCATGCTTCTAGTAAATACAAAAGGAAACGAGCGCCTCTTTTAAGGTCGTTCTTTCTCTCCTCTGTACTGTTTCAAAATGGTTTATTAAGGCTGTGTTCACATTACAAACCAGATTATTCAATTCCATTTTTGTTAGGGTCAGATAGGATTTGCATGTAATTCATAATTACAGCTTTTATCTGACTCTAATGCGGACGTGTCGGCATGCACGCGAACATCGATACGTCTTCTGGGATTAATCACGACCTCTCGTTCATTTCAAAGATGCGATTTTAGCAATAAATATGCTTGGAATATTGTTCTGGAGGACAGCAAGCTGTTAGTCGACTGTATTTGTTGAGGAAGGAAGAAAGTCAGACGCCTCATTTAGCTGTTTCAGCAGCTGTTGCTAGCACTGCTACTGTATAAAATCCCCGCGCTGGCGGCGATGGCTGACGTCAGCAAGCGTCCCTCACACACACACACGCGCGCGCGCAGAGGCAAAAAGTTCCACAAACTTCCGATCTGCCCGTTCCTCATTCAGGTTACACGATCACATATGAGCTTTTTATTTGATTTAGAACCACAAACAAAAGTGACTCTGATTGGAACTAAAAAAAACTCGGTCACGGGGGGCCTGAAGCCTATCCTAGGAGACTTACTGTAGGCACGATCCAATGTAGGGCAGATCTTTGTCACATTTGAGTAAAAGAATCTTGAGGCATTTCAAGGGTGGGACATTGGCGTAAAGGTTAGCACTGTTGCCTCGCACATACAGGGTTCGGGTTCGATTGTCACCTTCGTGTCAGGGGTAGCTCGGTGGATAAAGGGTTGGACTATGGTTTGGAATGTCCCAGGTTCAAACCCCACAACCATTATAATGAAAATAAAATGTAAGTTGCTTGGAAAAAACGTGTGCATGGAGTTTGGAAGTTCTCAAAGGGTTTCCTCCCACAGACATGCAGATTACTTTAATTGGATTTCCCAAAATTGTCCATAGTGTGTGTGTGTGTGTTTGCCTTACGATGGATTGCCACTCTGTCCAGGGTGTACCAAAGTGCCCAAAGTCTCCTGGGATAGCCTCCAGGCCTCCCGTGACCCTATATAATAGAAGATAATAAGAATAAGGAAGTCAATTCAGGCTGGTACTGTGAGTCTACAGTGCGTCTGGGATGATACATGCAAGTGAGCAATGTCATTTAATAGAGGGAAGAACTCACAAATAAATCCACATCGTCTAAAAATAGTTGTGTGTGTTTCTTCTGTGTGGAGCCGGCCATCTTTTGAGAAACTAACAAAAACATAACTTTCCAACCAGCAATAGTCTTAAGAAAAACAACAACTATAAAGCTATCCTTCAATTAATAACACTTTGCGCTCCTGCTGACAAGCCGAAACGAGCATTTTTCATCACTTTCCTCATGAGCTTGCACCGGAGCTTTGACGATTAATCACGATTTCGCAGCAGCTTCACATCTCAGGCTTTATTGGCTAATAATTCCCCACAGTCATTGCTCTTAGTTGCAGACATACAGGATGAATATGAATATGAACATGCTAGATGATAGTGTGACTCTTTTTTTTTTCTTTTTTTTTTTACGTCATTAAAATAGACCACAGTGCGAAATGAAATATTAAAGCCACAAAGGGTAAGTGGTGTGCAATTGACTCGAAAACCAAACCGTACGCGCTATTACGCCGAGTTTATCACATCAGAACCGGATACGTATTCCGTTTCTACTCAAAGGCTGGTATGAATATACTGTACAGTGTCTCTGTTCCAGACATGGTGCTTTATCAGCTCTAATGAAGCGATAACACGTCAGGTGCCACCTCTCGCTCTGCTAGCCGGTTTACAGGATTGTCTACATGTAAGATTTGATGTCATAAGCTCTAATCAATGGGAGAATGGGAGACCTTTGTGAATAATGTGTCTTCTCGGTTTCTCTCTCTCTCTCTCTCTCTCTCTCTCTCTTTATATATATATATATATATATAAACGTACATACAGTATATGATGATGACATTCTGACAAGCTTTATATACCAAACATCCAGTCTTTAACCAGATTTCAAAGAATGGTCTTTTAGAAGGCGTTTCTGAATTAGTGGTCGAATTTATTCTGTGGAATTCTATCGAGATGTTTTAGAGGTTTTTTTAGGAGCTCAATGTAGACTTCATTAACCACCAGATAGGCCAGATTTCAGGTTTTTACACCCTGTAGTCTAGATTTAACTGACTGCACTGTTTTACAGCCTGGAGGCAAGTAAAGGACTATTTGGAGGTTCTGGAGGTTTGGATTAGATTTTTCTTTTTCTGCAGTTGTAGGCTGGAATGACTGGGTTCAGTGCTGTGTTAAATTTTTTTGAATAGACCTTGTATTTTTTTTTTCTATTTCCGTTTCTTTAAAAGGATGACTTGTAAATATAATAAATGATAGTGAAACAAAAAAAAATGTGGTTTTATTTATTTGGTAGTAAAATTGCCTGAAAATATGAATCCTAACGGAGTCTGAGTGCTGCTTAGGATGGATGGATGGATGGATGGATGGATGGATGAATGGATGGATGGATGGATGGATGGATGGATGGATCCGTAGATTTTCCACTTTTTTTGTCAAGTTACAAGCACAAAAATAAAGGGATTTTATTGGGATTTTGTGACTTTACTCTGATACCCCTAACTAAAATCCAGTAAAGCCTTCAGAAATGACCTAATTAGTAAATAGAGTCCATCTGTGCGTAATTTAATGTCAGTATAAAAAGAGCTGTTCTGTGAAGCCCTCAAAGAACTTTTTTGAACAAACAGCATCATAAAGCCCAAGGAACAAACCATACAGGTCAGGGATAAAGTTATGTAGAAATTTAAAGCTTAAAAAAAAAGGGTTAGGGTAAAAAAAAAAAAAAATTGCTTTGAAAGCTTTGAACATTGCACAGAGCACTGTTCAATCTATCATCGGAAAATGGAAAGAGTGTGGCACAACTGCAGACCTACCAAGACATGGCCGTCCACCTAAATTGACAGGCCGGGCAAGGAGCGCATCAATCAGCAAAGCAGTCAAAGCCCATGGTAATTCCTAGAGGAGCTGCAGAGATCCACAGGTCAGTTGGGACAATCTGTACACCGAAAAACTATTAGTCATGCACTCCACACATCTGGCCTTTATGGAAGAGTGGTAAGAGGAAAGCCATTGTTAAAAGAAAGCCATAAGAAATTCTGTTTGCAGTTTGCGACAAGTCATGTGGGGAACCCAGCAAGCATGAGGAAGAAGCGGCTCTGTGCGGATGAGTCCAAAATGTAACTTTTTGGCCTAAATGTAAACGTTATGTGTAGTAAAAAATTAACACTGTGCATGGTGAAAATCATTTATTATTTTCCTTCCGTTTCACAATTACTGTATGTGCCACTTTGTGTTGATGTATCGCATAAAATCCCAATACAATACATCTATGTTTGTGAGTGCAACTTGACAAAATGTGGCACAGTTCAAGTGGTACAGTATGAAAACTTTTGTATGGCACGAGCGAACGAACGAACGAACGAACGAACGAACGATAGATAGATAGATAGATAGATAGATAGATAGATAGATAGATAGATAGATAGATAGATAGATAGATTCAATTTCTATAGAAGTCTGTATTGGAGCATTGAACCCCATTCTTCAAAAAGCTATTTGATAACAGCGGTGGAAATGTCTAACATGTAACACTCAATTCTCTCATAGATAGGTAGATGGATGGATGGATGGATGGATGGATGGATGGATTTTTGTTTTAATGACATTCTCCATTTATTTCATATTGACAATCAAGATTTTAAAAAAAAAAATCACTATTTTATGCATTGAAATTGGTGTACAGCAATCAACATTTAGTCCTTTATTCATCTAAACCTGCTGGATCCAGCTGGGCTTAGAGTCAAAAAGACGCCTGCAGTACCCTCTCACTCAATCCATGCCTGGTGGCTCTCGCTCAATCCATGCCTGCTGGAATGCTTCATGAAGATCATGTACAGAAATTTGCCACAGAAGATCACAATTCACTTGGGAATTCCTCAGTTTTAGGCATTTGTGTACCTGTGTGAGTTGAACACCTGGCTCCAGAAAATAAAAGGCATAATTGTTCCATACATTAAACTAAACCAGCTGATTTTAATGAGCACAACTCTTGATCCAGATAGGCGAGAACTCATTAGTGACATCATATGTTTTGTGCACATGGATAACTATAATACACGGCATATGTTGTCTTAATACTTTTGGCCAACACTGTAGATAGATAGATAGATAGATAGCACATGGTGTGTGATGCACACTGCATATCTTACATATAGTCAATAGACGCAGGGGAGTATGGGGGGTTCCTAGTGCAATGCTAAAAACAAAAAAGAAATGCATAATATATATAAAGAATATTAAGAAATGCAAATAAGTCACAAGTAACACAAAGACGGGTGTGTAAATAAGATAATAAATATAAAAATAAAGGACATAATAGATATACAATCCCCATCTTTATAATAAAAGAGCAGAAATCTAATTTTTAATAGAAAAACTAACCGGCGGATCATACTCTGTTTATTCGTACCCTCTAGACCATTAACATAACTGGAAAGCAATCATAATGTTTAGGTTCCCTGGGACTTGTGGATGTCTGTAAGGCATCTGTAATGACAGCGCTTCATATAAAGCTGTTGATGCGATCCGAGCGGTCCTGTTTGTTCATACAGCCATGACTGATGAGTTATTGACAAACTGTCATGATCCATTACTTTCTTCATATTCTGAACATATTGTTTTTAGAAGATACTGATTCCATAAGCAGGATCAAAAAACGATCTCTGACTCGTGACCTATGGTATGCATTTGTAAGAACCTTACGTGCTGTTCTATCTGATATTAGAACTGTGCCCGAAGGCTGTGAGTTCAAATCACAAATCATAGGACAGTCAAAGTGCCACGATAAGCTGTGCTTGGATTTGATTTTGACTCATTTGAGAGTCAAATTGGATAAAAGCCTCTGCCAAATGAATTTATATGAAATGAATAATGTAAATGTCATCAGACAGCAATTTGTTCAATTTAACAAGAGAGAAACGAAGCAAGTCATTTGCCACCCATCCATCTTGGAATCTCTGTAGTCCAACTAGGGACCATAGAGGCCAGTAATAACCATTGTATTTATTCCCATTTTTACAATTGTGGTAGGACCTCCGGTCAACATTCACACACTACAGGCAATTTGGGAACACCAATAAGCCTAATCTGTGGGTCTTCTGGAGGAGACTGGAGCACCAGGAGGAAACCCACCAAGCACAAGGAGAACATTCAAACAGACTCCGAGGTGGGAATTGAACCCAGACCCCAGAAGTGGCCCCAAGACCCCAAGGCTAGAGGGCTCACCACTTACTGTAATAATTTTACTAATTTTTAGTCTTAGCTATTACTTCAAGTTCTGCTATAAACTATGATATAGCAGCAATATAGCATGCCAATCCCAGGGGTTTGATCATTGATGTGAACATTTATATATCTTCTGAGGTCACAAATTGAGAGTGTCTTTGCGGAAAATCCTCCCTCTTTAAAAAATAAAGAAAAATCCACTTGAACATTGTGAGCACATCATTGTCCAATTATACCAATCTATACAAGCTAGATAGAGGAATGAAAATAACATCCCAATTGACTTGAATGAGATGGTTAAATTGTGTTTAGCACTTTCAACCTAACTCCTCCAGGGTTATGGGTGCAAATCACGCCTCTGATCTATATTCCTTCCGCAGTCCAAAGACATTGCCATTGTACTGGAAATTGAATGGCAATTCCAAATAGCCCATAGTCTATGACTTGGTGTGAGGGTTGGCAGTCCTTGGGTTGTCACCACATCCCCTGCCTTGAGATCGGCTCCAGGATCCTCGTGACATTACATAGTATGAGCTTTAAAGAGAATCTATGGATGGATGGATGAATGGATGGATGGATGGCTTTGCCTGCCTTGTAGAACGCATGGAGGTTAACATCCCAGTCAATGCCCCACACCCAGGTGAGATTTGGGTAGCAGGGTTCCCTTAGGCTGCTTTTACACAAAGTGTAATTGTTTCATACTGTACTGTACCTTGGTGTTATTGCTCCCCTTGCATTCCCCTGCTGCCCATCTTGTACGTTATTAATATTGTGCCGTACATAAGTACACTTGCATTTTTAAACTCTCCAATACAACAGGTGGCAGATTGCAAGCTTGCAATAATCAAAATAGCTGTGTCTCATTTCAAGGGCCGCATCCTACGAAGGCTACATTTGAAGAATTTTTTTTTTTCATTCAATTTCAATGGCTCATTCAAATGCAGCTGACAAGTGCCACTTCTTTACCCCTGACAAAAAAGGGTCCAATGGCGAATCCTTCGCAACCCAGCCTATCAAGATTCTTTGAAAGCTGAAGAAGTGACGTCGGGGGACGCAGAACCCGTGAAATTACACATATAAAATATTAATAAACCTACAGGCCTACATGCCAAGTGTTTTTACCAACTAGTACTAATGCTGAAGGGTTTCAACTTCTTATAACAAGTGATGAGTCAAAAAAAGTGAAATAAACATTTCTGGCTCCATAATTTCAATTTGTAACAAATTCCTATACATTTTTTTTATTATTATTACTAATTTCCATAGTGAGGGATAGACGACAGGAGCCGCACTTCACTCACTCATCATCTATACCGTTTAATCCTGTATTCAGGGTCACGGGGAGCCTGGAGCCTATCCCAGAAGATTATGGCACAAGGCGTGGAACACCCTGGACAGGGTGCCAATCCATCGAAGGGCAGACACTACAGCCAATTCAGGAATGCCAATTAACCTAACCTACATGTCTTTGGACTGTAGGAGGAAACTGGAGTACCCGGAGAAAACCCGCCAAGCACAGGGAGAACATGCAAACTCCATGCACACAGAGACGGGAATTGAACCCAGACCCTGGAGGTGCAAGGCGACTACCACTACACCCCCGAGCCGAACAAGCCATCTCATTTCTGAACGCATTTGCAGTCAATGGAGTCAATTAAGGCCTCAAGCCTACTGGGACTGCATAGCCGGCTTCCCTCAGAGGATGCTGCCCCTGAATTGAGAACCTGCTTATAAGAAAAAAGTACAAGGACGAAAAGTACAACAGTGCTGCTGACAATGTACTTGTCAACAGCATCCCCCTCACCTGCCTTCCTAGTTTGTCAGCTACAGTATGGTTTTAAAGTTCAAACGATGACATTGGCACATGCTGCATGTACACAGATGACACAGATGACCTTTTCACCAGCAACATAATTAAGTTGATCATCAATTAAAGGACGAAAGTCAATTGATGACGAAACTCTGTAGTTCATTTTTTTTATATACCGTACATTGACAAGTTGGTCTATTTTCACATTGCCATTGGTGTTCCTTCGGTTCCTACAATGCTGTTCTACTAATGGTTGGCCAACATGAGGTCCAGAAATGAATTTCCACTGTACAGGTATCTGTTAGAAATGTTGCAGTGAGAAAACGCCTTATTCACTCACTCACCCATTGTTTATACCACTTTATCCTGTATACAGGGTCATGGAAGATCAGGAACCTATCCCACAAGGGCACAAGGCGGGGCACACATTGGACACGGTGCCAATCCATCACAAGGCACACATACACACACACACACACACACACACACAAATTCTTAATGCTATGTTTCATAGTGGAGTTTTACTTTAAAGGTTAAGGGCTTAACTGTGACTCTATGGAAATTAGAAAATGTCTTCCCATCATTAGCAAATCATTATTAACAGTACCAGTCCGCATTTGAGAACTTTCCCCAAGGTCTAGCATAGTCCTTGGCTTAGATTCTTAAGACATTAGATGTTAGACTCGCTTTTTCTGATCTATATCAAAGTTGCTTTCTGGGCCTCTTGCCATATGCAGCTGTGTTTATGCGACATTTCATATTTTAATTGCTACTGTATATGGCAGACATGAGCATTCAGAAATACTTCAAGGCCGTGTAGGATAGCCTTGTGGAACGATTTTTGTATGAGATTTCAGCTTAATTATTCTATGTTCTCTATCTGTAGTTTCTGTGCTCCGTTACATTATGGACGGCTCAAATCGAAAAAATAACGACGAGAATAAGGACATATGTCTTCAAACACGCTTTTAAGTGACAAAACTGCTTGTGACAACTCTATGTTTTCTCACTGAGAATAAACTCCCTTCAAGAATTTCAATTTACCCCTCCTACGCTTGCAAATGTGACTGATGCCAAGCAACGGCGTTAATTAGTCACTGGCTTGTCCCACCTTCACGCGAGACAGCTGTCATGCTCCAGCAGCGGCGTGTGAGTGACGTCCAACACTTTTTCACAAGCAGACACTGACTGTTATTCTATCAGTGCTGTCTGTGTTTTTACAAATTATCTTTCACCTAAAGTACACTTGTATAATACATTTGTGTGGAAGATGCACTTACTGTATACTGAGACGTACGGAGGCAGACAGGAATTTCACATCACTACAGAGTCAAGTACCTCGGCAGTTAAGGTTCTTAGGAAAGCCAAACATCTCAGATTAACATTTGAATGCAAACTGAACTGACAGGAACAGCACTTATCTCCACTATACTTTTCTTTTCACTGAGGTGGTACTATTAAGGGGAGATAAAGAGTTGAAATCTTTAATATCACCTTTTCCAGACAAGGTGCATGAGTTGCACCTTTACGCTTTTAGAGATAAGCTTTAAAGATACATTAGTGGTCTATAGCAGTTCTGTCCAGTTTGTACACAGTTTTACTGTAGTTTTTTTTTTTCTTCTGAGAATATACCAAGCTAACAGGGAACATTCATAGAGATTCTCATTAGGTTCCTAGAAGATTTCTCTGCCATGTTAAATAATTAAGGTTTGCATCTTCTTTATTGCTAATCCTGTATACAGAGTCACGGGGGGTCTGGAGGTTATCCGAGGAGACTTAGGGCACGAGGCGGGGTACACCCTGGACAGGGTGCCAATCTATTATCGTATGGCACACACACTCACAAACACTACGACTAATTTGGGAATGCCAATTAGCCTAATCTGCATGTCTTTGGACTGTAAGAGAAAACCAGAGTACCTGGAGAAAGACCACCAACTAAAGGGAAACCATGCAAACTCCACGCTCACCGACACAAGGCAGGACTTGAACCCCCGTCACTGGATGAAGGTGCGAGGCCACAGGACTAAACCACCACGCTGGGCGGAAATCATGCAAGGCCACACTGGTAACCACTTCACCACCATGCCACCTAGGATTCTTCACCTAGTGGTTCACCATGAACATGGTGCCAGTCCATGCTCACAAACACTACAGGCAATTTGGAAATCTTTGGACTGTGGGACGAAAGCGGTGTACCCGGAGGACACCAATCTAGCACTGGGTTAACATGCCATTCCATGCACACAGTCCCGAGGCAGGACTTGAACCCTTGACCCCTTGAAGGTGTGAGACCACAGCGTTTAAACACTATGCCCCCTGTGTGTGATTGTATGCTTTTCATGTTCGATTATGTTAGTACTTGTTCAGGTACATTTCACCAGGTTATCTCTGAAAGTGCTCATGTGATTGGTAGTGATGCAAATAATGTAACTGAATAAATCTGCATGTTCCACGTGAAGAATGAAAGCGTAGAAATAAACCAATTTTAAAAGTCACTTGTGAAATAAACAAATAAAATAAATGAATGAATTAATAGATGAATTAATACTGCATCATGTGAAACATCTGGAAAAACCCATGTCGGTTCTTCTGATGGTTCACACGTGAAGTTTTATGAGACACTGAAGCTGCCCTGGGAAATTACTCTTGCAACCTTTTAAGCTCCTTCTACTGGGTGGGTACTCTTCTCCACACCAGGAGCTTGCTGTACAGAACATTGCAGACTGGTCACACAAAAAATGTATCTTGTTCTATTCAATCCAATTTTATTTGTATACCACTTTTAACAATGGTCTGTAGCAAAGCAGCTATACAGGAGCTTATGATGAGGCATTTTTATTCTAACAGGAGTGGTCTCTTCCAGACCAGACTATGCGAATTTGATGAGAATGGAAATTATGTAAATTAACATAGTGGTTAGCACTGTCGCCTTGCAATTCCAGGTACATGTTACAAAGTTTTGAAGAATGGTGTTCAACGGTCCAGTAGAGATTTCCAAAGAATAGATGCCAATGTGAATTCTATCTATCCATCTATCCATCCATCCATCCATCCATCCATCCATGCAACCATCCATATATTGTATTTATCAATCCAGCTCTGGTTAAGTGATCTCTATCACCCCCTAGTGTCTCACTACTGATCAGGCTCTTGGGAATCAAGGTTGCCAGATTGCAATAAAGTCACAAAAAACAAAGACTGGTGTGTTTGGTATTTGTACGTACATTGTCTACTACTGGAATTTACCACATTGAGTTCAAGACAAATGCAGCCATGATTAATGCATGCATGACTGTTTTTTGAAGAACCAGAATTACATCATTATTCTTCCTATGATGACATCCTAAAGGAAGTACGTGAGTCATCGAGGTCATCTCACATGATTTCATAGGAAAATGTCATTAATCTTTTAAAAACTTATTTACACTGTACTCTGCAGAAGATTGGACAAGTCTTGTGTTTGGATAGGAATGATCCCTTTTCAAAGTCAGGTGAACACAGTATTGAGACTTGAAGTGGAAGAATGTGATGAGTTCATTGAACATCTTTGGCATGATGTGCCGACAGCAGCCCAGACCTCCTCACTTGGCATCGGTGCCTGACCACTCTAATGCTCTTGTTGCCGAGTAAACACGGATCCCACAGCCATGCTTGGAAATCTAGTGGAAAGCCTTCCCAGAAATGTGGAGGTTATTATATACAGTAAATAAGGGACCAGCTCCATGGTTTTGGTATTTTTCAGTTTTTATATACTGTTAAGGCTTAGTATAGAATAATGTAGACATTACATCACAAAGTTATAAACCTGCCCATATACTAATATCTTTATTATTTAATTATAAAATGAACACTGGACAGAGGTCTTTGGTTGTTTAAACACAGATAAAACTAGATAACAAAGTTAGGCTACTTTTACAGAGGGAGTATACTGTAAATTTAATTGTGTATTTCCTTATGTTGCATTTCCTTATCGCTTATGCTGTATAGGGTCACAGGGAGCTCAGAGGACACGGTCAGGGTACACCCTTGATTTGGGTGACGACTCATCACAGCACATAGACACACACTCATTGACAACACAAATATAATTACAAAGCAACAATGATCGGGCAGTGATGGCAAAAGTATTTGGGACCAATTATTGTTGCTTTGCCATTATATTTTATTATTATCATTATAATGCTTTATAACAATACATAATAAATAACATAATATTTTTCTATATACTGTATGCCTATAGATTTAATACATTTTGTTGATTTGTTTGCTCCTATGAAGTCCCATGATGAGATTTAATATTGTACACACACGCTCATTTACACACAGTGGGCAATTTGGGAATGCCAATTAGCCTAATTAGTCTTTTAACTGTAGAAGGAAACCAGAATAGCCAGAGGAAACCACCAAGCATGGGGAGAACATGCAAACTACATGTGCACAGACCCCAAGGTGGGAATCGAACCAGGACCCTGGAGGTACAAGTATTACCCTGCATCCTATTATTAAGTTTTATTGTTTTTTTCCTCCTATGAAGTCCATTGACATGATTTAATATTGTACACAAACACACTTATTCACTGTGCCACAACATTATTATTATTATTATTATTATTATTATTATTATTATTATTATGCTTTATAACAATAAATAGTGAATACCATCATATTTTTCTACATGCACCTAAAGATTTAATACAGTTGGTTGGTTTGTTTGCTTCAATGAAGTCCAATGATGATGGGAATCAAACCCGGACCCTGGAGGTGCAAGGCAACAATGCAAACCACTAAGCCACTGCGCCGCCTTCTATTATTATTAATAATAATGACAATAAAAAATAAATACCATATTTTTTTTCTACATGCGCCTAAAGATTTAATAAACTTGTTTAGCTCCTATGAAGTCCCATGATGATGGGAATTGAACCTGCATCCCATTATTATTATTATTATTATGCTTTATAACAATAAATTACAAATATCATAATATTTTTTCTACATGCACCTATATATTTAATTAATTTGATTGGTTGTTTTATTCCTATGACATCCCATGGTGATATTATTAGTTATAACAATATATGATGAATAATCATATTGTTTTTCTACATGTGCGTATAGATTTGATAAATTTGTTCCCATGATGATGGGAATCATCATCCGGATTGTGGAGGTGCAAGGCAACAGTGCTAACCTCTAAGCCACAGTGCAGCCAATTATTATTATTATTATTATTATTATTATTATTATTTTAACAATACATTATTAAATACCATTTTTTTTCCTACATGCACCTAAAGATTTAATAAACTTGGTTGGTTTGTTTGTTCCTATGAAGTCCCATGATGATGGGAATTGAAACTGCATCCCATTATTATTATTATATATTATTATTATTATTATTATTATAATACAATAAATTATAAATACCATAATATTTGTCTACATGCACCTATATATTTAATTAATTTGATTGGTTGTTTTATTCCTATGATGTCCCATGGTGATATTATTAGTTATAACAATGTATGATGAATAACCAATTAGTTTTTCTACATGTGCGTATACATTTGATACAATTATTTGATAATAGTAATAATAATAATTATTATTATTATTATAACAATACATATTAAATACCATAATATTTTTCCACATGCGCTTAAAGATTTAATGAATTTGGTTGGCTCGCTCCTATGGCCCATGATGAGATTTAATATTGTACACTCACACACCCACACACACACACACACACATCATCAACGATGACACTTTTTTTGATGTTGTTGTTGAAAGATATAATATATGTGCGCGGGTAATACCGGATTTACGGTAAATGTCACCTAGAACAGTAACAAGGGAACATGACGCCGGACAAACTGCTGTACTCTGTTCGGGTTTCTTTAACATGATCCATCATGGTGCTTTTTGTTTTCCAGAGGCACGGCGAGGTGTTTCTTTTTTTTTTTTTTAGCTGAATTTAAAGATCCAGCCCTGGGAGCGACCTATGAAGGAGCTCGGGTAAAGTGAAGCAGGATTTGTTTTTGTGTGTTAAGCGGAGCCGGAAGTAGGAGCTCCATGGCAGTTGCGCTCTTGTTGAAGAGTTTGAAACAGGGCGAGTTGACCGATGTGGACAGTCGGGAATGGGAGACGAGCTCGGCTGCGTGAATGTGGCCTCGAAAAAGATGCTTAGTTTCACCGGAGAAGCTGTCGGGAACGTGCCGGACGTGGCTGCCGAAGTGGAAGTGGAAGTTGAAGGGACGCAGAGCTCTGATTTTGTCCAGGAAGACGCAGCAGAGACGCGGAGCGACCAGCCGAGTGCGCCTGAAGGTCTGGAGCATCACAACATCGACGGCAGGGATAAAGACCCGTGCAGGACAACGTCACCTGTCGAAATCCTCAGGAGAAACTTGGGGAAGGCTAAACCCGCTGGGGACAGTCATGTGGAGACCTCTAGAGAGCTGGACAAAGTCGACTCCATGTTGGAGAACTTGGACATCAGAAGGTTGGCTCTGAACCGAAGGACAAGATGCTCTCTGAACGAGGAACAAGGAAGTATCTCTGACTTCCCAGATTTCTTTCCATCCCTGGATTTGGAAGATCCTGAACTTGCTGTTTCACAGGATTCCACAAGTGCAGATGAGCATCATGACCAATCCAAAGAGCACGTCTACTGCACCGTGTACTGCATCGCCAACGACAACTACAGAAAACCTTCAGAAACCACCCAGTCGTCCGAGCGTGGAAGTCCGTCGACCTCGGATCTGTCCGCTTTACCTTCCACAGACCTGTCCAGTTCGGATCCGGACCAGGAACCCGACGGTTACCCCGAGTCGTACACGTTGAGCGACCTCGCAGACCCTCCCGTGCTAAGCAACGTTCTCTACGTAAACAACATGATCATTCAGTGTCGCGTGTGTCTCGTCCTCAGATCCATCCAGTCCCTGCACTGCTGCAAAAAGCCAGTGTGTGAAGACTGTATGAAAACCTACATCAGTTCTCAGGTACCACCTTGGCTTAGTGGCCATTACGTCTTCATTTCACCATTTTGAGGGTGAATAGTTTTTATTATTTTACTGTAAGGGCAGATGTGTGACTGGAAACTGATCATTATAGTCTACTAAGAAAAGTTCAGCTTATTTGATCTGTTTCAATTTCAAAAAAGGTACAAACGCTCAACCCTAACTTCACTAAACCATAAATTCCTACCTTAATCCTCAATCAAAATTTTCATAACATTTAGATTTCAAAATGCTACAAAGACGTACCTGCCTTTAAACTTCTCAATAAAATTTGTCCATTTCAAATGGCTTGAAAGAGGTACTTCCCTTTAAACTATAACTATACTTATAGTTTCTACTAAATTATAAAGTTAACATTTAGATTTCAAAACGCTATAAAGATATACCAGCCTTTAAACCTAACCATAAATTGAACATACTTGCCTTTAAACCTAACCAAAACGTACCTGCTTTTAAACCTAACCAAAAAGTTATAACATTTTAATTTTAAAACGCTGTAAACGCTAAACCCTTCTCTAGGCATAACTTAACTTTTGTAACATTTTTATGATAAACTCTAATCCTGATCTGAACTTTTCCTTGGGTTTAGATTTTGAAAAGGTATAAAATGGAAACGCTAACCCCTCCCCTAGTCCTAGCTCACTTTTTGGACTATTCCTATGTCAACTTTTTCATGTGTTTAGATTTTTAAAAGATGTAAACAGTAGCCTGAACCTGCATTAACTTTAATTTATCCTTTGTATCAGTGTAATTTCAAAAACACTTCAAAAACTTCCCTTTCCTGTAGACCCAACAATTTCTTACCTCAATCCAAAATTGCATAACTTTTTTTATTTCAAAACGCTATAAAGGCATACTTGCCTGTAAACCTAATCATAAAGTTAATATTTTGAACGATTTGATTTTGGAAAGGTGTACATTAGCCCCACCTGTAGACCAAAATTAGCTTTCGTACCAATTTCGATTTCATAAAGGTATAAACTTTTATCACTTATCTGAACCTTTCCATGTGTTGAGATTTCCAGAAGGTATGAACACAAATCCATACTGAACTCAAAACCAGACTGAACTTTTCTAACATTATTTACAAAAGATAAACACTAAGATCACTTCTAACCATAATGTTATTTTTTGCAAAATGAGCTTACATATGATTCGAATTGTAGCAGTTGTTGTGTCTAAACATGAGCTTGTGTCATAATCATTTCCTAATCACCAAAACCACGGTGTTTAATGTTTACCTGGAGTCAGTAACAAACACAAGAGATGTGAAGTTTCTGTGCTTTGCCTATGTGAGGGAGCCAGAAGTCGGAACCTTATAAATCATCTGTCTTCCAGATGCTGCAGGCTTTTAATCTCCGTAATGTTCTCAAAAAAAAAAACAGTGTTATATACAGTTAAATTTTTTTTTAAATTGACACAACCTGGCGTGTATTCAATAACTACATGTAAAATAATACAAATGCAAATGATGCAAAAGTAGACCATGTGTGTGAGTGAAAAGTGGTAGAAAGCATTTACACTCCAGCACCTGTTACGTAAACTTCTAAATAACAGGACGTCGTTAAACACACGTCTGTGGATAAGCTCCAGAAACGATTGCATTAGACTGAGCATCGAGTGTCTTTAAGGAAGCTTGGATGTGATGCGTGTGGGTGGCTCACCAAGATGGTTAATAAAATCTATCAGATATGGCTTCCAGTGACGCCAAAATGAAGCCCCCGCACCAGTGGTTTCTGATAGTACAGTGTTTCCTGACTGTCCTGCATCATAATCAAAGCTTAGTGCTGGAAATGAGGCCCGGTGAAGCCTACTGCATTATTATTATTATTGCTTCTGTTTACATGAAAAGGCAACGAACAATGTGTCATGAGTTTTATATCTAAATAAAAGCCAGCAGCCGCGTCTGGTGACGGAAACCTGGGCTGAATGTTTGTGTAAGTTCAGCGACGACTATAATGAAATTCGGCCTGACGAGAAGCAACGGAAGGTTCCTTCCTGGGTGTTTCTGCGTGTGTAGGCACAGGGGAGGAGGCTGGAAGTTGTGTTGTCCTGAAATTGATTGCTTAATCACAGAGCACAGCCTCTCTAGGCACTAATTACATTAGCGCACTGTTCAGTGGAAGGGCTGCGTGCAGGCTGCAGGCTTCAGGCTTCAGAGATCGCAGCGGCGTAATCGAGTAACACCGGCTCGCCTGTTGCTGCTTTTCTGCCCTAATCTCATTTTCAGTCGTACGAATGATCGTCCAGGGGTCAGCGAGAGGCTGGTCTGATGAGCATGATATCCTTGTCTGATGTTTTTTGACTTTCCTGTCTGGTCGAGGTTTGATCGGTAATTTGTCGGCTAATTTGGCGGTGATGCGCTGATCCACATTTCTCAGGTATCGTCAGTACTCTCGTTACTCTGGCCGGCTTCCATCTGTCTGGTTCGAGCGATATCTGTAGAATGAATGGTTGAGATTTTTTAGGATTTATATTTGATTTTAGAATTGATCCGAAAAGGACCAAGGTCACATCAAGGTCAAATGTCTGGCAGTTTTTCTTCAGTTTTTCTTCTATTTAAAAATTAGTTGTTTATGTAACAACCTCAGCAACGACCTCATTGCCCCTCTCGTCTATTCCAACCACTCAGCATTCAGCATCACCGTCCTGATCATCTGTCATCATCTGCATCTGTTTCCCACTGGTTCATGACTTAAGACGATTTTATGCTTTAATGATTCATAGGTCACTGTGTGGCTTAACAGACATTCCTCTCAAAGGTTTCAGGTACAGGGCTGGACTGAAAGTGAGAGACAAATTCTTCCCAAATCTTATTTTCGGCCGTGCAGTTAATTGTATTTCAATCTCGATCACGATTATTGGCTTTCGATGAATATGAAAACATGATAATGTAGAATAAAGGATTATTGGGCCACATTCCGTTCCGCAATAACATTTTAATTTTTCACCCCTGGCATTACAATCGGGTAGTTCGATTACCAGAAAAGAAGAGCCAAAAAAGCAAATTGGGATTTATTTTTTTCAGCTAGCAAATAAACCATTTTATTTTATAGATTCTTTGGTTCCGCTTGAGTAAAGATGGCACAAAGAGAGACTCTGGTCAATAAGAAAGTTAAATATTTATGGTCGGGGCCTCCGAGTGGCGCAGAGGTAAAGTGCTTGCCCTATCATCCGGAGATTGCGAGTTCGATTCCCGGGTGATGCTGTAACCTCTCCCAGCCGGAGACCTAGAAAGAGCTGATTGGCCGAGCTCTCTCAGGGGGGAGGGATGAGAGGTCCTTACTGTAGTGCTCCCACATTAATCACGGCTCTACAGCCATTGAGGGGTATCTGTGAGAAGCAGATAGCACTGTCCGCCGAGTTATTATCACGTTACGCCGCCCCCAACGGTGCATGAGCGAGCGGTTCGAAAAGATGTGTTCAGTGTCGTCACATGGTTTGGAGGAAACATGTGATAGGCTTCGACCCTCCCGATTGAGTGGCAGTAGCTTAACGTTGGAGCTCCTAGTGATGGGGGGGAATTGTAAATGACTAAAAATAAGGAAAAAATTATGGAAAAAAAAATAATAATAATATTTATGATCATATGGATTATATATACATACATATACAAAACAATATAAATTTATTTTAATATAAATTTTAAAATGATCTTAGGATTGTCCACAATAATTGTGATTATAATGTTTTTTTTTTTTTTTGCCATAATCGAGCGGGTCTGGCTCTTTGGAAGCAAATTGAAGAAATGATTTGGTGGGGGTGGTTGGAGGGGTTCAAGACTTTTGCACACTTGTGTATATTTTAGGAAAGAACCTCCCCGGAGAAGTCTCCACTGCCGTCAGTGTGTACGTGTTTACAGAATGTCATATTTACATTCTGCAATATTTCTCATAGCATTTAATAAGAAAAAAAGAATGTCATGTTACTGAGAAAATGGAAAGCAAAAGCAAAAAAAAAAAAAAAAGCTTGCTTTGTCTTCAATTGTCCCTGCTGCAGAAAACTTGCTGAGATTTACCAACTCCTAACACTGGAGACTCCTTCCATAAATTATATATGTATGTGTGTGTGTGTGTGTGTGTGTGTGTGTGTGTGTGTGTGTGTGTGTATACTAATGCACTTATCCCAGCGTTTCAGTAGTGAAAGATAGAAAGTTTTCTCAGTACACCGAATCCATGATCAGATCGCCTACTTCACGTCTGGAACGCTGGCCTCCCAGGAACCCCTCCAAGCCATTAAGCCGAAACATTACGCCATGTGGCAGCAACTCCTAGCCGAGTTCCCGTAATGTGCTAGTGGTGTTGGTGATTGATGTGTGTTTCGATCGCCAGCTCAATGTTCTGGTCCACTAGTCGTGTCAGGATATGTTTTGGTAGGGCAAAATAACCAGTTAAATAAACAAACTGATCATAATCTGTTGAGAATAAATGATATTTGTGGAAACGGTTGTAAAAATATGGCTGCTTGAAATGAATCCGACAGTAAACGTTAGTGTGACATCGGTCCAGGCTCGATTAAGCAGATCAGACAGTTGACGTGTTAAAGGGGGGGAAACAGTATAGTATACAGTATTCTCATAATCGTGAGAATGACCGGCACCTAGCACGATCATGCGACATTAATGTGACCAGACGAGATCTTCTTAATTTCCAGAGAACCTGATGCAATGTTATGAATATGACTTAAATTGCTTATATAATATGCTTATAAATTGCTTATGACTTTTTTTTTTCTAGCGTGAATAATAATCTTTTGTCATGAGAACAGGAGCAGTTCTATTACACGACGGACCTACATAATGATTATATCGTTCCGTTCTCATTACCCAGAGCTGTGTCCTGTTATAACCGCAACTGCTTCTAAAGGCCTCGCTGTAATAATCACAGTGTAATTATTATAGGGGTTTTTGTTTGTTTTGTTTCTTTGTG
This sequence comes from Clarias magur, assembly GCA_013621035.1. Lineage (NCBI taxonomy): Eukaryota > Metazoa > Chordata > Actinopteri > Siluriformes > Clariidae > Clarias > Clarias magur. Next base: position 3,948,463 of record QNUK01000026.1, read on the forward strand.
TATTTAAGGTGTTCGGCACAATGATTCAGTGCTACTTCACCATGACCTCACAACACGCTCAGGTGTCGCTAATCTTCTCATAACTGGTTCCACTGGTTCCTCGCGCACATTCAAGTGTTTAAAGGCGAGAACGCAGTCATGCAGAAGGGATACGAGTGATCTGCCCAACCACAGAAGTTAAACCGGGTTAATAACCCAAAAGAGGATTCGTATATGCGTCAAGTCTTTATCACAGTGTTTTACAGTCAGTATCAGCTAGAAATGTAACATAAAGTCAGACTTTGCAAATTTCGATGCTGGTTCAGTTTTGAGACAAACGTCACGTCAGCGGTCATTATGATCGTTTTCCTTGGGAGGTTACAAATCACACAGACAGAAGTACGCCCGTGAGTCACACCAAAAAATTCCATGTAGACGTAAGGTCCATAATTATTTGGACAGTGACAGGCCTTTTTTTGCTTAAAGCAATCAGGACCAGGGCTGCACAAGTCTTGCTAAAATGTGAAACACCATCTTACCATGGGAATTGATATCAGGATTCGATCACATGATTTTTTTTTTTTCAATCAAAACATTAAATGAATAAAGAAAAAAGAAACTTTTCCTTATTTTAGAAGCCTTAAAGTGAGTAATTCTCAAAAAAAGCTGTTGGAACATAAATAGAATGTTAACAGTAATACATAAGTATTATGCGTATGTACATAAGTGATACGCATACGAATTTAATCTGTTCCAGAGGCAAGTTCTTAAAGTGAAATTCCATATTGTGAAACGCATTTTCCCATAGGAAGTAATGTAAATGCAGATAATCTGTTCCAGCCACCCAAAAATATTACCAATATTACGAATTTCCAACACTATAATTATATGTCTGCATATAAAAGCAATCAAAACATTTATAAAAGATATTTTAAAAAGTATAATATGAAATAAGTACACATTAAACCTCACAGGCATCGGCTGCTTTAAAAACTTAAATGAAAGCGGGTCCCTTTTCTTCCTTCAGCCGCTAACATTCTTGGGACCCGCGGTGCTATGTCTTCACTAAATCTTAAACAAAATGTAAACTTGCTTTGCTTGGCTTAGCTCGCATTTTGTTTGGTCCGGTTCGTTGTTCGTATTCTCATGCAAATTTCTTGCAAAATTTCAATGCTTAAGGTGATCACTCATAAGGGAGAGTATTAGTATGCCGCAGTTCCTGATGTAACTAATAAATAGCGGGTTTAAATTTATATATTTATATATATAATATTTATATTTATATTATATTTATATATAATGTGTGTGTGTTAAACAAACAAAAAAAAAACTGTTTAGGATTTACAGTAAAACCAAAAGGTTTAGGGAGCGCGTTTGTAAGTTGGATTCGTTTATTAGTCTGACAAACTTAAAAATGTTTGAACAGACGCCATTTTGTCTCAGAGCTGTATTGACTATGAACTCCTTGACCGTCTACGAATGTTTGTAGATCCGCAGTCCGTTTGTATTTGCGAAAATTCGTAACTCGAATGTTCTTAAGTTGGGGACTTACTCTACTGTCTACCACACTGGAACCCCTGTTTTAAACTGACTGACTGCAACAGATGAAAGGTCTGAGTGTTGAATTTGTTTTAATTGCTGTTCATGGGAACTTTCAATATAAGATCCGAAGAGGCACTTATGCTTCTGCCTCAAGTCTATGCCCTCAGTCTCTCATAGCTGTGTTCCCAACGGCATAACCTGACTTGCACTGCACTGGTAAGCTCAGCAACACCAAAAAAGCGTGGAAGCCAACTAAAGTGCATGACTACACAATATGTTCTTTTAAACATGTAAAGTAAATCCATGCAGATACAAGCATCGTGAAAGGAGGCAGGTGAATCATCAGGTGAAACATCTTCATTAATACAGATGGTTTACGCCACCAGGAACACATAAGAACAGGACATCGTTAACCCTTTTCACAAATAAATATCACTATAAATATATATATATAATAATTGGGCCCGGTTAATCTTGTTCTTTCCCTCACGCTTTATAATTCACACACAACCCAAGAATCCGTCGCCTCAGTGTTTGATTTCAAGCGACGCATGGCTTACCGCTATCAGAGTAGGCGTGGTGTTTTGTCCACAACAGCGTGTGACGTGCACATACACATACCACTGCTTTCAAAACAACAAGGGCGGGTGACCTGAGTGTTGTGTTGTCCTATTGTAATGCATACCATGTGCACCTGATCATCATCCACCCCTTTTCTTGAAAACGTCTTCAGACTACGACGTCCTGACCTGATTCCACGTTTCCCACTGAGACAAGGCAAAAAGGCTCGGCTCAGCTGCCCTCGACTCGCCCCAACAGTACCATCTGCCCCTGTACTAACGACGCCTCGGGTAGTTGAGCATGTAGTCTGGGTGCTGGAGTCTCCCATTAAATTTTTATCATGTCTCTAATTTTTTGTTTTATACACAAGAAGGATCTGTTAAGCGTCCCACCGTTCAGTTTAATCACATAACGATTCCTCGGAGCGTATGCATCATTATTCCACCCTGCCGGCGTTAACGAGACGACGTGGCTGGGATTCCAGTCTGTAGTATGTGTTTTATTTAATGTGCTAAGTCGCAGGTCTGTGCCGCTACACGTCCACATGAATCTCGTTCCAGGAGTTTAATGAGTGCCGCTCATCATTTTAACAGAAACGAAAGCAAGCCTTTACATGTCCAGTTTTTTTTCCCCCTTCATCCTTTAGATCAACATGACATTTCCAAAATTTTATTAGGAAATCTGATGATCACTATATGTAGGCCTACATTCATACAGATTAAAATGGACAAGTTCATCTGTGCGGTGCAGTCTCTTTCCCCGGAGGCTGCTCTGATCCCGGCGCGATTCTCTCCATCCCTGACTAGTCTGAATACAGAAAGAGAAGCTTCTTATATGATCGATCATATTAATCAAATGAACGTGAAGGCCTTGTCACCTCATGTTCAACACCCTGCGTGTTCGTGACGATAACTTTCACTTTCTGTTGTTGCTAACTGAACCGTTCAGTTCACCGTGTGCTGAAAAATGAGTGGTGCGTTTCCTGCCCGTTCATACACAACACTGTGAATATCAATCAATAGAAATGTATGAAAGCCAGAATTGAATTGGGAAGCTTCATAACCAGACACATCCCGTAGCTCCCGAAGCTCTAATCGAGTTCAGCTTTTGATTAGGCGAGCTCCCTTTGGCCGTAAAGCCAGAGCCGCGTTTCCGCTACGTCCATAAGAAGGTGTGTGAACGCAGTAAGAATTTAGTATTGTTTCCCTTCACATGGAGCTGACGTTAATGATCGAACAAGACGCAGGAAGAACTTAATAAGGACGTATTTACAACATCATTGACCAGTTAGCAACATAATCAACACCACTTAACTAGACTTCATTAAAGGATTACTACAAGCACGGCTCGGATGGCTACATTGTCATCATTGCTGCTCCGTCAATGGAGTTCTGCTGTGACCCTGGTAGTTTATGTTGCCTGTCTGCAAACAGTTTTGCACACAGCGCCATGTGGTGCAAGTAATACCAGGACTACCTCCAACACCTTCACTATTACATTTTAACCATTCTGGGAAAAAAAGCTTGATGAATAGGTTGAATTCACATTTAGTCCATCCCTATGCGAATTTCCAACTGTGCAGAGCTGAATGAAATTGAACAAAAATTGTGAGCTGAGAATCAAACTCAAAAGCTGGGTTATGAAGTAGAGAAATTAATTGTGTTCATGTTATTAAATTCAACCATCTTCATGATTTTGTTCATGATTAAATTAAATAACATTAATGCATATCACCACTGAATTTAGGAACATCAACGTAATTCTTGACGGAATTTTGAAACATTATCACAATCCAGGATGAAATTTACGAAAATGAACGCAATTCTCGACTTAATTTAGGAACGTTAGCGCAAGTCTCAATGAAATTTAGGAACATTAACCCAATTCAGGATGGAATTCAGGAAGGTAAATGCTATTCACTATAAAATTTAGAAAAAATTTCTCAATTCAGGTCAGAATTCAGGAATGTAAACGCAATTCACGATGAAATTTATGAACATTAATGAAATCCTCAACGAAATTTAGGAACATTAACATTAAGTTTATTGTCATACATTATTTAACCATATATTTTTAAAGCGCTAAAAACTGGACAAAACTTGAGCTACTAAAACTTGAGCCAAAATACTGATGTTACTGCTGTAACATTCTCCCACACATGGTATAATCACCTAAACATACAGTAATACTGTAGCTAAAGCTCCCAACTTCCCATCAGTGCCAATATTTATTGAAATATTTCATAATATAAATGCTTTATGTCGGGGGTTCCTAAGGTGTTGGCCATGTCTCCCTAGTGGGCCATAAAGGTATTGCAGTGGGCCACCAGAGGTCATTTATAATTAATTAATTAATAAATAAATAAATAAATAAATGCTTTTGTAATGAAACATTTTATAATAAAGCTTTAAATTACTATAAAATATGTATGACTAAATATTTGTATTTTAAAAAAATAATCATAACTAAGCATACAAAGCCAAGGCATATACTACTTCATTTAATACTTCATAAAAAAAAAGTATACATAGAAACATGATTTTTCATGTTGCTGAATATCGTTACACTTATGCTGACTCGTCGTTGCAGTTCCACTTTGACTGAATCTGGACCGCCATAAAAAGCATCAGTGTAAACAACTTTATTTACAAGATAAATAATCTGTATGATTTCATTGTAAACACACACTGTTTCTCACACTCAAGATGAAGTCATGTTTAACACATCTGGTCTCGTGCAATCAAGTGCATTCGTATGTGTTAGCAACGCAGCAGCTTCCTGATCTCGCCATGAGAAAGATTCTCATTTTCTTCTTTTGTCAAAGGTCTTCTTGAAATAAAAAACTAACTATGAAAAGCTTAAAAGACTTAATGTCCCGTGTTTAAGAGAAACTCACCACACGGCCTCTACTCAAACACTTTCTGATCTTTTGTTTTTTTGTTTTTTTATTTATTTTTTAGCAGAAGGTGGAAGTTTCACACGCTTGTGCTGCTATAAGGCATGCTGTCGTGCTAGATATCAGATTGGCGTGACCATAATAGACCGGCATGAACAGAGCGAGCCAGTGTGAGACACTGTGGAAGGAATACACTCTCATCACCAAACAGAGTCCTAGATAAGTCGAAGGTCCCAAACCGACATGTCAGATGCGATCAGGGTCACCGAGGAAGCACTGGACACCTTATTGAACCAGTGTGGAAGTCTCAGACAGAAGCTGAAGAAGCTAATTACAGGACTCTCACTCGGCGTCAGGTGCAGTGGTGTTTATAACAGAACCGAAACAGGAGATCGAGATACAGGATGTTATCACTTGGAACATGTTATCACTGGATTGTAGAGATGGGGGAATCGATTTGGTTATGAATAACGACCCCCAAATCTTAAAAAAATAAATAAAAAAAATTATTTAACATAAATGTTTTATTTAACATTTAACACACCGGCCCACGCAGTTTGGTCGGCTGTGACACTCAGTGTGCAGGAGCTTCAGGTTGGTGCAGCAGACATGCATTTCCATGGCATTACATTATCAAATGTCACACCCATTACAAAGCCTCTGATCATAACAACTCTGTTAATGAATTAGTCCCGAAATCCGCAGAGTACGCACTCTTACACCAGTCTTAAAACAATGCGAACGCAAATTTTGTCTCTGAAATTGCGTGTTACAATCACGCGAATGACTGCATGCTCACAAATCCCTAAAACGTGCTTATTGTAAAGTTTTGAGAGTTTGGAGGCATTTGAGGTTTCTTTGAAGTTTTTAACAGTTTCTTCAAAATCCTACAGATGGTGCACTTTAAACTATTCACACACTGGCATCCTGAGGGGTAGGAGTTTGTTTGTTTAGAAAGAATTTATTTTAAAATAATATTTTAAGTTTTTTTTGTTTGCTAAGTTTGTTTAGAAAGAATTTATTTTTAAATAATATTTTAAGTTTTTTTGTTTGCTTAGTTTGTTTAGAATCATTTTTTTACATTTTTGTTTTAGAAATATTTTTTAAAATGTATATATATTTTTTTTGTTTGCTAAGTTTATTTAGATTTTTTTAAATAATTTATTTTTAATAATTTATTTTTTAAAAATTGTAAAAAAAAATGAATATATTTGTTTGTTTAGAAAAATTATAATTTATTTGTTAGATAATTTATTTTTGTTTTCTAAGTTTGTTTACATATAATTTATAATAATTATATATTTTACTTTTTTATATGTATTTTGTTTGCTAAGTTTGGTTAGAAATAGTTATGGCAGATGACAGATACATGCCGCTCATTAAAAATGTAGCCTTGCCTTTAATTTAATTTAAATGTAAAACTTAAGTTTTTCAGTGAGAAACTTTTTCAGGAACAGGCCACATTTAATTACTCATTACTCTCAATTCAGTTGTGAAGCTGCTGAACAAAGCGAAGGTATTAAACTTGAGTGTTATGACAGCTTTTTATTTATTTGTAGTTTAAGGTTCAATGTCTTAAAGCTGCAAATGTAATATGGAATTGGGATGTTTTCAAATCGTGATACTTACAGAATGGCAATATAAATCGGTTCGGTACCTGGGTATCGTGATAAAATCGTACCGGGTGATTCCTGCTGATTTTCATCCTTAAAACCTGTAGCGCTCCGCCGTCATGAAATCTTTCCACAGAGCGCTAAAGAACTTGTAATAATCAGCAGTGAATAATAGAAAGTATTTCTGTTTCATTCCTTTCATTTTCTATATTTCCTGCTCTGGTATCTGTTCACCGTGGTGTATGTGCATTTTAATGAGCTACCCTGCTAACACTATCCATCTTGTGTCTCACGTTTGTGCCAAGTTGAAGCAGAGCCAGTGAAAGATGTTTGCTCTTTCACCTTGTTGTTACAGTAACGTCCCTTTTTATTCTTCTAACATTTAATACAGAGGAAATGTAAGCAGATAAGTATACGCTTTGGATTCCAAGCACTTGGCCCAAATTCTTTATGAGTGCACCCTTGGTGTTATTACTATTTACGGCAGTGCTTATTATACAGTTTGGGACGCAGCACAGAGTTCTTTGTGAATGTGTGTTTCTTGGCACTCGCAGGTATGCGATTAATCTGTGCGGGGCAGAACAGTGTAACACAACCCACGTTATGAAATAATCTTAGTAAGATTGTAAGTAGGGTTTTTTTTTTTTCCCAGTAGAAATGGAGCAAAACGGCAACCTCCAGCAGCTTTAGCGAAGATGACCTTCTTTGACGGATACCGTGTTTAGCGTTGAACTGTATTCAGTTCAAGTAGTAATTGCAAAAAGTGATGACTTGAAGGAATGATTTCCGTTTAAAGTTGACATGCTGTGTCCTGTTCCGAGGGTTTTCATCATGTGAGATGCTTTAGAAGCCAGCGGTAAGTGTGTTTACATGGATCCTAATATTCCACGAGTAAGGGGAATGGAAGCCCTATCGGAATAAAAATGCGGAACGACACGACCCCATCGGAATACGTTTTCAATCGGAATGAGAGATTTAATCTGTTCAGTAGGAAAATACAGAATTAAACATGCGAACGCTTGATCGTTAGTGACGTGACGAAGTACGAGGAGGGAAATTTTGCTTCCTTTGCTGACTTGTTAAACTCCGTGAACAACTCTTAACTTCCACCTGTCGGTACCTCGGCATACGTACCGAATCCATCCCGGAGTCGAGTTCTTAAGGCCAAATTTTCCCAAAGGAATTAATGTAAATACAAATAATTAATTCCAGCCACTCAAAAGTTGACCAACATTACCAATTTTCAACACTATAATCATAGTTTTTCATGTAAAAACAATCAAAACATTTGGAAAATATGTAGATTATACGCTTCATGTGGGTCAGAACCAATCTGCACATGTCAAAAACAGTTTTATCTTTGAGCATGTACCGTAAACGCACATCTTATCAGATCAGTGTACCATGTAAACCATGTAAACAGGTAATTCTAATCAGATTGAGGAAGTATTGTCCTTGTTAACATAGCCCATGTCTTCCAAAGATATCTGCTAGGAAAACGCCACCACATGGCCAGAAGTATGCGGACACCTGAACAACATTCCGTTACAAAAGACATGGCATTAATATTGATCTAGTCCTCCTGTTGCTTGTTATAATAACCTCAGCAAACCTCAAAAAAAAATTAGGGCTGTCAATATTAACGCGTTAATACGTGATTTAATCTAAAAACTTTAGATTACGCAAATTAATCATATGACCAAGTTTGACCCTAATGGTTTCCCATAATCGCACCGCATGCATAAACGTCACGTTTAGCGGAGTGAATAAGACAACCTAAACTCGTCCTCGAGCTACCTTCAAGGGGAACTATTTTTACAAAAATACACTAAATGTAAGCTGTGTGAGCGGTGGCTCAGGCGGCAAAGGCTCAAGGTTTTTCATTTTCAGATCTGAGGAATTTGTAATGGATTGACCGCACTAAAACAAGCACACATTGGGGTCATTGTCGGATGCCGACATGCTTTTGAGCATAAAGTGTGTAGACGCTCTGTTCGGTGCTGTGAAAGTTTTAGGTTCCGTGTACATGATTTCGCCGCACCACATACTCATTTCGGGTTGCTATGGTGATGGAGGAGACACCTGTAATGTTTGACAGGTTACTGGAAGGTAAAGGCTGCAGCGGGAAAAAAATATACGCACATGTGCATTTCCTTCTGGTAGAGGTTACTTGTTACTTTCACTTCATGGTAACTTTATCTCGGTGAACTTTGACCTGGGAATTCAGAAACTTCAGCTTCAGCACAAACATCGGAGAATCTGGTCCCTGGTGGTAAACAACACATTCCAGCCTGCATTGTTATCATTTATTCTGTAAGCAATGAGCTATCCTATACACTAACATGCACAAAATATCTATTATTCTGCTAGGATTTCCGGCACTACAGGCACGGGCCTGGGGTGTCTGTATTTTAAACCTGTTTGTTTTAATAATGAGTAAATGTGTGAGAACTCAAACAAGTGAGGATCATCAAGGGTTTTTTTCGGTGGTAAACTCTAACAGGCTGATGGAAATCCATGATACTCGCTGGACGTCTCTGATTCCTGGGCATGAAGTCGAAGTCTGTTTCTCTGGTATGTGAGGAATCCGAATGGAATGCCCAAGGCTTTTGAGGCAGACTCGGAAAGGTCACTGTGCACCAAGCCGTATGCTTTAACATGAAACTTCATTCAGCTGGTAAATTCACTCTGAACCGTTCCCTCAGGTGCTTTCCTATACCCGACATCTGTATGCATTACACTCATGAGCCACTTCAGTCCCAGATTTTTACATTTATTTATTTATATGTATATTTATTTATTTTTAAACTTGATCATTGATCTCTACAACACTCAGTGAGTGGAACACCTGACCCTTTAAAATCGACGGAGAACTTGTCGCCAACTTGCAGAATTACACATTTGCACAGGAACTCGGCTGGGAGTTATTGCCAAATCCCTGGTGCAGACGTGACCTCGCTCCGAGCCATTTCCACACGTCTGGGCCATTAAAAGTGTTTCTGGGAGGTCAGCGTGAAGCGTCAGACGTGAAGCAGGCAGTATGATTGTGGCTCCAGGGTACTGAGAAAACTTTCTACCTTGATGGTATCCAAGCACTAGCAAAACCTCGCCGGGAGAAGTGCATTAATGCAGCAGGGGATTATGTAGAGGAATAAAGGGGGTTTGTACTTTTATAAGTGTGTTCTGTTATTCTGCGCAATCACAAGTCCTGGTTTGACTTGAACGCCGCTTGAGGCAGGAACAACACCGACTTTAGTTTCAATTTCAGCAAATATTGTTTTGTTAGTTGTCTTTGTGTACTACACTGATTTGAACGCTCCTTACATTATATTATATATTACAGGTAGTTGATTTTATACATTTGGAATATTCGTAATCATTAAGCCTGGGTTTCATTAGAGCTATTCTACAGTTATACCAGTCAAACGCACCTTCTAACTCCATGGTCGTTCCTGATTTTTATTTCTTTCTACACTGTATTAAAAAATGCTGCAGGCATTTATCCAAATATACAGAATAATCTCCTTTGAACAGTTGATATTGAGATGCATCAGCTACTTATGCTCTGTAAATCCTTCATAACGGCTCTAATCTGAGGTGCTGTTAGAGGTTAATTGGTGATTTCTGAGGCTGGTAACTCTAAATGAACTTCTCTTCTGCAGCAGAGGTACGTTTAGGTCTTGCTTTCCTGGGAAGGTCTTCATGAGAGTCAGTTTCATCATGGTGTCTGATGGATTTTGTAAATGCACTTGACGATACTGTTCTTGGAAGAGCTGATCCAGAACAGCTGAGATTAATGTCTTTAAATCTAAACTCAGCGAGTGTTGTCGTTTAATTACCTGATGCAAGAAGTGTTTTATAGTGTTACATAGTTTTGTAAAAATTCTGAAATGAAGTGGTCTAAAATTGATAAATTCTTTACAAATATACAACCAAATATAATTGCTGCTCCTTCTTTTACTGTAAGTTTATGGGCAGATGTTGGGCGTGCTGGACTCGATTGTGGAGCATAAGATTGTCAGGGGAAAAAAGGTCATCACTTTTTAAAGTTACATAATGTCTTAATGTTTTTAGACACTTTTAGTAGTCTTCAAAACCTGTAAGAAATATTGGGAGAAATCAGACAATGAACATTAATGCTACTGACTGGAATTGACTTGATAGTCTAGCCATGATTCAAAGAACGTTACATTAAAGAATGCTTTAACTTTATTGGAATGGTAACAACCACAGTATATTTTGCTGTTGTATCTCCAGTTTTGCACCAGACAGCACCTAAAATCATGACTAATTGATATGTAAGCATTTATCTGGCATCTCTGGGGTCTCCAGCTTAATTCCAGTTAGAGCTAAAGCCGTAATGCTTCATAACTCCAGAACAGATGAGTTGTTTCATGTTTTTTTTGAATGCACAGGATCGACATTTATCTTTAATTAAGCAGTGTACATGTTTCCTTCTTCAGGTTGTCTCAGGCCTGGCAGAGATCGTGTGTCCGATCCCAGAGTGTAGTGGATACCTGGCGGAGAGCGTGGTGCTGGCCCACCTGGCGTCTGAGCACGTGGCGAAGTACAAGTACTTCTTGGAGCTTGGCAGACTGGACTCGGGAACGAAGACCTGTCCAAAGTGTAGCTTGTTCACTTCGCTGAAGGGCCGCGGCCAGCCGGTGCAAAGCAAAGATGAGCCCAAGTTCAAGGTACGAATGTTCTTAATGATGTATACTCCGAGGAGTAATTACAGACAAATTTACAGCTAGTTATGCGGATGGTGAGTAGGGATTTTCTATAGTGTTTGCTAGTACAGCAGTACCTCTGCATATGAAGTTAATCTGTCCCGGAGGCAAAAGTTTGTATTGCGAAACGCATGTTCCTATGGGAAGTAATGTAAATGGAGATAATCTGTTCCAGTCACTCAATATTACCATTTCCCAACACTACAATCATATGTCTGCATATAGAAACAATCAAAAGAACATTTAGAAAGGACATAAAGTAAAATCTGAAATAAATAGACATTACACCTCACCTAACCTTAATTTATGATTCCTCTCAGCACCGGCTGCTTTAAAAACGAAACAGAAAGTGGCCTTGTTTCTTCTTGGCCTTGTTTCAACTTCTTAGATTTTTGTGGAATAGTAGATGTGCAAAAACAAAAGTTCTTTATATTGCGAAATATTCTGTTACCCAGTGCAATTTGACTGAAAGTGTAATTATTGTAAATTATTGTTTTGTTCTTTTTCTTTTATACTATATATACCGTGCTGTATATAAATATTTGTTATAATAATCTTCGTTTTTTTCTGTCACTACTTTGTTTGCACATTTTTCTATGCTGCTGTAACATACAGTAGAAATGAGTAAAGGTATATGGTATCGTTTCTTATCTTATCTTCTCTTAAACAAGTCTTGTTTACACTTTAATGCCGAAGAATGTTTCGTATGCGGATGATAATTTCTTGAACATCCATGAGTAGGGTCGTTCGTATGCCCATGTACCACTGAATTATAATTTTTTTTGTATTATCCTGATGGGCTTTTTCACGTTAAAAGCTAACCTTGCATTCACAAACCTATGGCATACCTTCTTATAATAACTCTTACATGCTTGTATTCACATTACGACAAACAGAACTGAATTCTCTCCTTTTACTTCATCAATACACTCTTAGGAAAGACCGAGTAGTTTCGCATCAGTGGGCAAGATGCTGCGTTATTTCTGTTATTTTGTTAAACATCTCACCTGGTGTTGTATAGACAGGTGTCTGGGGCAGCTTTTGCACTGTATATTTGGTGTCCTAATTCACAGTGTCGTCCCTCCACAGATCCAGTGCAGTAAGTGCGACTTGGTGTGGTGTTTTAGATGCCACGCGCCGTGGCATGAGGGTTTAAAATGCCGCGAGTTCAAGAAGGGAGACAAGCTGCTGCGGAACTGGGCCAGCGTTATCGAGCACGGCCAGAGGAATGCCCAGAAATGCCCACGCTGCAAGGTCTAGCACACACACACACACACACACTTTTGGTTGTTTGTTTGTTTGCTTGTTAAGCCATATAGTCACCTATGAATCAATATAAAAAAAACAATCTTGTTGAAAGTTAATGCATGTATCAGTGAGAAACAGGTGGAGATGTTCAGGCCGGTGATTAGTGTACTGCTCAAGCTGAATGCTGAGTGGTTGGAACAGACGAGAGGGGAAATGAGGTCGCTGCTGAGGCTGCAATTTTTTTATCATAATATTTTTATTCTATTATGATATTTTTATTATTATTTCAAATATCTTTAGGTACTTTGCAGTAGTGATGAGGAGGAAAAAAAATATTCAGTGATGATTTTTTTACATTTATAATACAGATGAATTTGTCCCGTGACCAGAAACAGCAAATTCTTTGGCATCACGTAATCAAACATCCGTGTTAAAAGCTTCCGATCTGCCTTTTTACCCAAACTCAGAGAACAAATCAGTCTGAAAATCCACTCGTTACAAACACTTACCCAAGTCTCAAAACCCCATCAGCGCTAATTAGTCATGAAAATTGCGTCCGTTAGAAGCCCCAAGTGCGCGCTAGAAGAAGCGTGTGCGCTCACAGCCGTTCAGCCCGCGCGTTCATGGTCAGGTCGAGTTTTGAGACGTTGGAGGCATTTGAGGTGGAAAACGTCACCGTTTCAACTAAACAATTCACACATTTTCATCCTGTACAATTTATTTTCCGCGCTTGTTTAGACATACAGTAGCAGTTCTGGCCAGCAGTTCAGACGGAGCTACGTGCTGCTCAGTAAAAACATGGCTTTTTTTTTTTGTTTGTTTCATTTAATTTAAGTTAAATGTTAAACTAAATGTTGTGCTTTGGTAAAGCTATAGTATAAGGAACGGGCTGCATTTATTTAAACGTGTTCAGTTGTGCAGCCGGTCCCAAGCCCAGATAAAATGGGAGGGTTGCATCAGGGGAAAAAAGCTGTGCGGGTCGATTGGTCCGCTGTGGCGACCCCTCGATGGGTGCAACCGAAAGACCAACAACAAGACGTTGTGAATCTGCTGAACAAAGATAAGACTCTTTTGAGTTATGACTTAAATTTTGTCAAGCGTTCAATGTCTTAAAATCGTAACAAAATCAGGTACACATCTAATATCGAATCGGGATATTGATCAAATCGTGATGCTTACAGAATCGCAATATAAATCGAATCGGCACCTACAGTAGGTATCGTGATAAAATCATATCGGGAGGTGACTGGCGATACCCGTCCCTACTTTGCATCCTGTTGCAGTAAGGCATTTGTTCCTGTTTCTTTAATTTCACTTGATATGAAGAAATGAGAGGGGCTCAGGACATTTGCTCAGTACTGTATCTTGTAGTGTCATTTCACATCTGGCTCAAAGTACATGACGTACTGTATCATTCAAAGTCCAATTACATCATTAGCACAACATCATCATCATCATCACTGTGTGCAAGAGAGGAGATTGAGTTCAAATGCAATTTTAACAGAACTGACTGATGCAGTTTATTTATTTATTTATTTATTTTATGACCATAATGTTAATAACCGTAGTTCAGTTGTCGTCATGGTGACATCAGACCTCAGACCTCAAATCAGACGTCAGTTTTTTGTTTTTGTTTGTTTTTTCCCGAAAAAAATTCTAACCTGAATGTTATCTATTGCTAACTTTATAGATTTCGGGTGTTTTTGTGCTGAAACTGGAACGGTTTATTAAATGCATTTGAAAGTTTATCAATAGACAACATTCAGGGTAGAACTTTCAGGGAAAAAAAACAAACACTGACACTGATTTGTTTCCTCCTCTTCAGAGATTCGGAGCAGACGGGTTATGATTTGTGTTGGTACGGGAGGAGGGATGTAGCACTATATGATGGCGTGTGTGTGTCAAATCATTTTGTCTAATTATAGAGTGAAAAGAGGATGTTTGTTGTCTTTCTCACTTCCTCCTTCCTTCTCTCTCTCTCTCTCTCTCTCTCTCTCTCACTCTCTCTCTCTCTCTCTCTCTCTCTCTCTCTCTCTTCATCCTAACAATGAGTGGAAATGGTGGCACTGCAGGAAGTTGCAGCTCTGCATCGAAGGCTTTGCTCGGTGGAATTTACAGTGCACAGCATCACCAACCTTTTGCTTAACCCTTATCCGGATTGAATTAGTTTTACATGAAGAGGCACGGTAATGTAATTATCACTGGCGCATCTCTGGGATTTTAGTCCCGTCCAAATCCATCACGTCTTTAAATTGTTCCGACTGCCCCTGCACGCGCCTGGAAAGATAAGCGGTGTATCCTGTCCTGATTAAAACGTTGCTAAAGATGTGTCAAGAGTTAAAACAAATTTTATTACTAACGGATATTTTTGAAAGTCAAGTAATCTTTCGATTATTGAATCATTTATTCAGATTATGAATCACAGATGGTTCATTATTAGCTCTCAGATCGTAAATCTACAGGAATTTGAGGTTGCTTTTTTTTTGTTTGTTTGTTCGTATGTTTGTTAAGTTGCATTTTAGGTGGTAAAATGTTGCAGTGCTCTATAATCCTGCAGGTGGCGCACTCTAAACTATTCACACATTGGCAAGCGGTACAGCAATATGTGTAGCAGGAGTGAATTATTCGCTCAGTTTGTTTAAGACTGTTAAGAAAATTGCAAGAAAAAAAATGGCTTAATATAGAATCAGGATATTTACAAAGTCGTGAAACTCATAGAATCGCAATACAAATTGAATCGGCAGTGTGTATCATGATTATATCGTATATATTATATCCCTGGTGATTCCCATTTCTCACTCACTCACTCACTCACTCACTATACCGCTCTATTCTGTATGCACAGGAACCTATCCTAGGGGACATAAGGCACCTGGACAATTCATTTTGTGCACACACAGACGGGAATCGAACCCGGACCCTGGAGGTGCAAGGCGACACCACCAAGTCATCATGCTGCAGATTCCCATTCCCAAACGATCAACAATGTATTTTATTGGACCTTCCTTACTAATACAAAAGTTAAATAAATAAATAAATAAATAAATAAATAAATAAATAAATAAAAACCCGCTCTGTGCAGGGAACGAAAGTCAGGTCAAGTGGGAAACGGCGCAGACCTGAGGAGAATGTGGCTAATTAGTGTGTGTGTGTGTGTGTGTGTGGGTGGGTGTGAGCTGGGAAACAATAAAGAGGAGAGCAGAGCAGAGAATGAGGGAGACAGCACACAGACCCCGAGGATGGAATCGAACCCAGATCCTGGAGGTGCGAGGCGACAGTGCTAACCACTACGCCACCGTGCTGCCACAGTGGCAATGGCACAGCACTGATACTGTACAAGCTATTTAAATAGCTAATGTTTTTATAACGTCTATAAGATGGCGAGATAACTAAAATCTTAGACTAGGTGTTTCTTCTCATACACTGTCGAGTTTTATGACTCGGTCTGATGTAATGCTGCAGGACTGAGGCATTTGAAAGTACTTTATGATAAATATTACATCTTGCTTCAGGGGCTAGTCTCACCTGGACACTGTAGAGTACCTACAGTATGGACCGCTGCTGTAATCATGCAGGTCACGATACTACTGTAGAAATACACTGAGTATTATTAGAACACGTTCAGTACTGTTTGATGTTTGAGACAATTGTATCACATCGACGCGTAATCACATGCAAAACACAATGGGTCTACTGTAGTTCCTTTCAGATTTCCTTAATCAAGGTCTCAGGAAGTTTTGCCTTGCCACTGCATCTAAAATCTGTGGATTCATTTTGTGTTAAAAGAACAGCAGATGCATCGTGCGTCGGGAACGTCTCTGAGCTGGACCGAGGAAGCAGCTCGACTCCATCTGTGACAAACCAGCGTTAGAGCCAGATTTCTGTGGAGGGAGTCTTTTCTCATTAATCACAGCTGTTGTGCTCCTGTTCATGGTTTAGATCTTGGCTCCTCTGCGCGGTTCTTTGTTGTCTTGGATTGCTCATGACATTCCCAGCGGCTGAGGCTCAGGAAAGATCTTCTAAGAACAAAGACGGGAAGGAGTGCGAGTCTGTAACGTCCGAAGGTCTGATTTAAGCAACAACTGCGAAAGTTAAAAAAAAGAAAAAGAAAACTCTTGTAAATTTAGTGAAACTCTTTCATTTGTTCAGTCAGCCTCGAGCTTTCATCAGTGTCAGTTTTTGGCCACAGCAGCTGTTGGGTGGAGATTTGTGGTAGGCAGGGGGGTCTATTCATCCAGCGGAGACCAAAAACAGAGGGAAACCATCCCAAACTCAGGGCCCATATTCACAAAGCTTCTTAGAATTCTATCTTAGCGTAAAAAGTCCTAGCTAGGAATCCTAGACTAAAAGTGATTTAGGAAACTTCTCAGAGCAACTCTGAGATAAGGAAAGTAGATAAACCTTTATCTTAGTGAAAAGGTGTAGTTGACCCTGTTGCTAGGGATGATGCAGCAATTCAAGCACTGTGATTGGTTGATACAAAATAACCTCTGACCTCTGCAATGGTTTTGAAATGCGCTCTTTGTAAAAAGAGAATACATACATGATACTAGAACAGACAGTGAAATCATAATGTTTGTATATAAAGAAATTGTATAATCATGAATACAGGCTACTTTATGCAAAGCTTCTGTTGTAGGCTAAATATCTTAAGGTTCATTAAAACAACCAAATGATGAAAATGTGTCGACTTTTAAAGCAACCAATTTCCACACAGTAGTTACTATATTTACGTTCTCACATTTATTTACCGTACTGATTTTATTACTTGTGATCCTTTTCAGTTTGATGGGAGCAAAATGGCTCGGCTTTGACCTTGGCTCACCTTTTAGTCAACAATCCAAGAGAGATGGAAGGAAGTAAAAGAATAAGAAAACCAAATTGGACAGAAGAGCAGGGTTTACTTTTAGCTTTACGCTCAGAATATTTCTTCTTTCCGCCATTTTGTCCTCTGCTATAGAAACTCTTAAGCCTCTTAAAAGTCCTCCTCTCTACTCTTACCAATTTTTATCTTAGGAACCTTTGCGAATCCGAGCCCAGATGTTGTGTTATATAAATCTAAGAGTTTAAAGATTCCTAAACAGCCCTGGCTAAAAGTCACTTTCAACCTGTTTTTCATCCCCCATTCAGGTCCATATCCAGAGGGTTGACGGCTGCGATCACATGACCTGCACGCAGTGCAACACCAACTTCTGTTATCGCTGCGGCGAAAGATATCGTCAGCTGCGCTTTTTCGGAGACCACACCTCCAACCTGAG